>CADCXT010002549.1:0-12270 GCA_902806775.1 Microtus agrestis | reverse complement strand
AAACAATGATAAAGAGATGCAAAGGTTGTTACTCAGTCATAAAGAGCAGAGTATTACCCCAACACATAAATTGGGCAGTTTGTGGCCCCAGCTCTAAGAGATTTATGCTCTTTTCCTGCCTCCACAGAAGTGTATGTGAATATGTTTAAGTAGATACATACATCAAACATAAACACATAAGCACTTAAATAAATAAAAATAGAAATGATACAGGAAGAAAAGCCCTCATCATTCTATTCCCGCTCTAGTTCAATCATGAATAGAAGGAATATGTTAGAAATATGTAAGAATAAATATGACTTTATTTTCAAATTTTTATCTAATTGTTACATTACCTGAAAGTTATTAAACTTGTTTATCAGTTTCAACACGTATCCTGCCCTGTACTGATCACTATGAGTAACACTAATGTGATATGATTTCTGTGGGGTGAATGTCCGTGTTGAGATGACTACATGATCTCAAAGACTTCTAGTTTCACATCAGTGTACTTTCCTTTATGAAAACCATTGAGTTTTTAAGTCCAAGGAAGCCCTTTGAATAGGAACTCTCATAATATAATCTATATGTATTATATATATATATATATATATATATATATATATATATATATATATATATAACAGGAATATAATCAGGTGGGTATGTGGTCCAGGTGAGACAATGGAAATAATTTCTTTTATTTTCTTATGACCACTGAACTCTATGGCAATGTTTATGTTTTTGGTAACTTGAATGATTGCTGCAGAAGAGAAAAACAGGAACAGAGAAGGAAGCAAAAAGACCTGATGAGGCTAGTTCCCATGGAGATCGAAATTTATAGTTAAAACTAATTAATTTGAACTAAGTTTGTGTCTGTTGTAACCAATTCTGCTTTCCTCACTCATCTCGTTTTCTCTGAGGAGTCTTTCCTGATCAAGTACCCCATAAAGACTCATGACTTTTATGGTACATTATTCCAGTCTCTATCTTGTAGGAGCTGATAGTTAGTACAGGTGATGAGCCAAACATGAAAGGAAGTTTCTCAAAGGGAGCTGAGCCAAATCCAGCCTCAGGTTGAGAAATGCATAGGCAAGCATTGCCAAGATCAGGAAACCTACTCAGAATACCTCCAGAGATGTTTGCACCACTAGGTATGTAGCTGTGACCACTTTTGTGCTCTGAATAGGTGCTGCACAGCATTGTGGCCTTTATTGCACATCGCTGCAACAACAGCTAACTGATACTGAGCAAACTGAGAGTGTATATAAAAATATCTTATCATATCTGATTAAAATAGATCCAAAATCTATAAGGAGAAAACACTTAGGTCTCAAATCATTGTGGCATAGACTAACTGACTAGGCCATAAGAGGTCTGTTAATACTTTCAGTGTATAGTTTCAGCCACCAACTGTGATAAGCTGGCAATTTCTGAGTTAAGCTCTCCAGCTGTATTTAACAGTCACCAGCAGAGGCCTGGGTCTGCCTGCTGCTGCACAGATGCACAACAAGTGCCAAGTGCTAATAAGGTTGCTTCTTCACTTTTTCTCCCTTTCTCTCACTCACACTTCTTGATTCATTGGGTATGTTTATGTGTGTGTGAGTGTGTACATGTGTGCATGATCCAGTGTTCTTTTTTGTATCATGTATGTCCATGTATGTGTGTATACTAGTGTATAGATTATAGAGACCAGAAAGTCAATGCCTAGTATTTTTATAGATCACTCTCTGTCTCATTAGTTGATAGAAGTCCTGGTACTCAACCTAGCACTAATTAATTCAACCAGACTAGCCGGTCTGTTGAATTAAGAACAGAAAAATATATGTTAATATGCATTCATGCGTTGCCAATTTAGCTCCCAGGGAGCTTTGAAAAACAAACAAGCAGAAGCCATCAGAGGGAGCATTTGGGTTTGGAGGGAGCCCAAAGCCCAATTCCCATAGAGAGCTGCTCAGTGTAAGGGAAAAAAAAATGTCTTTTAAAGGGATGGTGTGGGGAACCTGTTTCCACACATAAAATATTGTTGTTCTAGAATGTGTGTGTTTGTGTGTGTGTGTGTGTGTGTATCCAGAAGGTGAGAAAACAGCACAGAATGCTTCCCAAGCCTAGATTTGATGATACACTCATATCTAAACAGATAAAGAAGGTAAGAAGGTTTATAATGCAATGGTGAACATTTGATGCTCCTATATAAAGGATGTAGAGTTGGGTACTTTTGTCTGGATGGTGAGTGAGTTATCATGACCATTTAAAAGAGTTCTCCAGTTCGGGCGGTGATGGTGCACACCTTTAATTCCAGCACTAGGGAGGAAGAGGCAGGCGGAACTTTGTGAGTTTGAGGCCAGCCTGGTCTACAAGGGCTAGTTCCAGTACAGGCGACAAAGCTACAGAGAAACTCTGTATTGAAAAACCAAAAAAAAAAAAACCCCAAAAAAATAATTCTCCACAGGATCTGTCAACAGGTAAACACAAATGCAGAACATAACAAGGACCTCTTTCATACCCTCATAGATAATTACAGATGCTAAAACTGCAGATATCGAAACCCTCCTACACAGATGGTGGAACATTCAAAGAGTGCAGCCATTTTGTCAAGCATTTGGTTGTTTTCCAAATTTTTAAATATTTCCACATAAAGTTGCCATAGGAGCTAGCAATTCCAAACCTACTCATACACTTTTAAAGACAATCACAAATACATATGAACTCAAAACATTTATATAGATATTCATATCAGCATTGTTCCTAATAGCTATCATAGTGGGAATAATCTACTTGCCAATTGACATTATTCATCAATGAGCTAACAAACCAAACACTGATGTATTCCAAGTGGAACAAGCTTTTTATCCACACACACATAATGTGTGTTTGGATGAAAATGTCCAGAACAAACACATCTATATCAGCACAAAATATATTAGGAGTTTCCAGAATGTGAGGTAGGTACACAGGAATAATTGTTAAAAACCCTGCCCTTTATTCTGGGGTCAATTAACATATTCTCTTTTTAGAATGTAGTAAGGCTTGCTGTAAATGAACACTCTCAAATTGTGAATTTCATGGTTTATAAACCACATCTCAATTTACTTGTTATTAAACTGTGTAATGAATGTGCAATTTTATGAAAGCTACAAGCTGTATAATATTCACTCCAAATTTCATACAGATTCTATGGCTTTACTGCCTGTAGATTTACTGTGAGGAGTTACCAAGCTCTAAGAACTTTTATAAAGGTGCAAATGCAATCTTCCAGCAATTCATACAGCTTTGTCTAAATGTACTTGTGTCTAATGAATAAAACAGGCAACTCATCTGTTATGTAGCTACTTGTTCGGAATTGAAACTCCCTTCTGAAGGGAAGGAAATCCATAAAGTTCAGAAGGGTAATGAAATTAAGTAGTAATTAATTACTCAGAGAGGTGGTAATCTATGATGGAGTTGCCTATGTGCTGAATACAAAAAAAAAAAAAAAAAAAAGAAAAAAAAACTCCAGGAACATAACTGTCCAGAGTCATCATCATGTTGGGGCAGAGTGTGAGTGAAGAAGTTGCCTTTTAATCATCAATATCATCAATGTTCACCAAGGTAGACCTAAGTAGAATCATTTCCTTGATCTATTATTAGTTCCCTCTCAATGTTTTTACATTTCTGTGGGGGACAGTCACACAATCCACCCATAAAAAAATCAAAGATAGAGAAAATCAAATGAAATAAGTCATAGCAAGGAGAAAAATAGTATGAGAATAAATTTTGTAAAACCGAATAAAATGGTTATCTAAAAAAATCAAATACCCAAACAAAGCAAAAGCCCCAAAGACATTCATTGGAAGGGTGGAAAATGTAAGTAAAGAAATGGCAAGGTTGACTTGTATATAGACAGGGTTTTACATGAGCACAGAACCATGCATATACCTATGTAAATTGAGTACATAACTAAGGAAAACTATAACTATTTACATATTCTTTAACTCCATCAAAGACTTCAGAAGGATATAATATTACTGGTAAGCGTACCTTGGGGTGCTAAAAACATTATTAGAAATGGGCTAGTCCAGGTGCAAGAGTTAGTCGAGAAGAGGCTAGATATAATAGGCCAAGCGGTGTTTAAAAGAATACAGTTTGTGTGTTGTTATTTCTGGTGTAAAGCTAGCCATGTGGGAGCCGAGCTATGGAAAGAGGCACGCAGCTCTTACTACAGAGAGCAAGATAGATAACAAACCAAAAAAGAAAGTATAGAAATTTAAAAATCGCATCAGTGAAATGGAGTGTTCTCCAGACCAAGATGGTGTTTGTATTTGATTTTAACACTTGAAAATCTAAAAATTTCTACAAAATTAAAAGCTCAATTCAGTCATCAACCTCTAACCTCCACTCCAGAGTGAAGGAAGAAAAACTGGAAGAAAGACAAACAGAATAAAAGACAGATGAAGGACGGAAAGAAAGAAATAGAGATGAGGGTGGGAGGGAAAGAAGGGACATAAGGAAGAAGCAAATGAATGAAAGAACAAATGGAGGAGAGAAATAATGAAGGAGAAAAAGTGGGCCAGAGAGATGACTCACTGTGTAGAGAAACTGTTATCCAAGCTTGACAACCAGAGTTCAATCCTTGGACCCACATGGTGGAAGAGGAGAACTGATTTCTCCAACATGTCTGCTGAGTACCACAAATATTTTAGATAGATGATAAATAGAGAGATATATAGAAAAATAGATAATAGATAAATATTGAAAATAAATATGAGACAAAAGAAATACTATGAAGTCCTCCCAATAATCTGTAGAATGGTAGCGGTCCATACATGCTTCACTGATATATAACTGTAGGAATTGAAAGTACTAGTAAAGATTCATATCAACTAAAATAATAAAAGGAACACGTTCATTTAACTGGGTGAGTTTTTTTTAAATCTGCTTTTACTCTTATATGTAGTGTGTGTGTGTATGTGTATTTGTGTGTGTGTGTGTGTATGTGTGCACATATACTGTCCTAGGACTTTGCACATGCTAACTCCCAGTCATACTCTTGTAACTGCTTAGAAGATAAAAATTTCCATTAAAGTTTGTTTCCATATAGTAGAATTGTTCTTCACAATAGCAATGACAACTTCAGCCCACAGGATGCTCTTTAAGGCAGCTGCCTTTACTGTCCCCATTATGTAAAGAAATAAAGTGAGGATCAGAAAATGAATACAATGAACAAACTAAAAAGCCTGTGGGCATCTGAGAAGGATTTCTTGTTTCTTGTTGGCTAGTGTCATTCGTGGAATGCTATCTTGAGAATCATGAACCCTCACGAGCTGTCCAGCATGGTGTGCAGAATATGTCCACACTTCTTGGAAACACTTGATGATAGTGAAATGAACGTGCACAGCTGAAGCGGCATGTGCATTTGAACACGTGACTCAGCTGTGTGTACTGAGATGAGTATGCGTCACAAGAATTTGATACAAAACACCATTGGGAACAACTTCCAAGCCTTTGATAGAAGAGAGCTGACAGTAGAAGGCTGTATATCAGTTAGGTGAAATGAACATAATAGTAAAAATAACACACAAAATACTCTTAGAGAGTAAGAATACTCATTCCACATGACTATATTATACATAATCTATGCAATTTCAGAAAACAAGTAACACCATATTTTTTGAGAGCATAAACACACAAGCTAGCTACACAAGGTGATTCCTTTGGAGATTCCAAGACACATACACAGAGGGCTTTAAATTTAGTGACTATTTCATTGCTTTAGAAACACTGTAACCAAAATTGTTCAAAGATTTTTCAAGTTCTGGTATTTTATACTCTCTTTGGTCTGAGAAAACCCTGTTTGATAAATACTTACATAATCATGCTTTACTATGAGAAAGTGGTTTCCCAGAGCTCTAAAACCAAAGTATACATCTTTATAATCTTTCATATTTGAATGCTGAGTCTAGATAGCTTCTACTAGTTTCCATACCTTTGAGAGTTCTGCTGGCTTTCTGAATATTATTTTCCCTTTGGGAGAATAAAACGGCAATGAGTAATCCAACACGTTACTTCCTAAACTAGTGGGAAATCAAGAAGACTGAATTTTAAGATCCCAAGTTATACAGCGTTTTCACTTTAACCAAAAGAAATATATATATTGAGCGATAAAAAACAGTGAATAATTTTCAAGTTTGTTTCCATTTAGTCATAGACACATTAACTACATTTGACACAACCTCAGTTCAGAACGAATATCAGTTCATTGTGATGTAACCACCTATTTTATATGCATGTAAAAATTTTTCCAGTATACCCACTCTTAGCTAATAAGTGACTGAATTTAGCAGCTTGAACTCGTGTGTCTTACTGAATAAAAAAACCTTGAATTTTCCTGTTTTTGTATAAGAGATGGCACCTGTGCTAAGCAAAGGTAACAATAGCCACACTCACTGTGAAGAATTCTTATAAAATTAGTCCTTCCCAAGGACAATGCAAAGCACACTCAGAAGATGGTTAACTATTTTTCTTCTCTTTCATTTCCTTTAAGTCTTGCTAATTTTTATGAGATATTTTGAGTTTGGAGGATTGGCTTAATAAAAGATCTTCCCCGTTCGTCTAGACAGTTTTGAGGCACATTATTACTGTAACTCTGCAAAGCACAATTCTGTATGAACAGCTCTGCCTCCTTATCAAACATATTCCCCTCAAACAAAGAACGATGCTGCACAGGCAAATATTCCTCGTGATTTCAGATGGGCTGAGTATTTCTCTGTTTCTGCAGCTAAGAATGTGTTTGACTTTCTGTGTTTCATCATATGTTTACAGAGAACATTCTCATACTGTGGCAAATGGTTTACTATCTCCCAGCTTCAATGTGTGTCATTACCCCCTTTTCTTCATTCCTTCACCAAGAGCCATCTAGAGAAAGAAGAATACTCAAATAAAACTGAAGGGCACTTGATGTGGGAGTGTCATAAGAAATAAATAAACTGCTTGGTCCTGATAGGTAGGAATATAGGTGGGTGGAGTAAACAGAACAAAATTCTGGGAAGAAGAGGAAGTGAGGTCAGAAAGCATGCAGCTCCGCTCAGAGCCAGATGCCTCAGAGAGAGACACCATGCTCCTGTCTAGTGGGCAGATGGGATAGCTCTGCTCTCTGAGGCAGAGGGATGAAACTCCGACCCAAGATGGATGTGGGCTAGAATCTTCCCGGTAAGCGCACCTTGGGGTGCTTACATAGATGATTAGAAATGGGTTAAGAGGTTGAAGCTAATGGGCCAAGCAGTGCTTAAAAGAATACAGTGTCCATATAATTATTTCGGGTAAAGCTAGCCATGCAAGAGGCTGGAGTGTTGGGGACGCAGCCCCACCGCTGCTATTTCAACAAATGGCTGCCCAATGTGAGGATAACTGAATCCACTAAAAGCCTGAAAAAGCTTGGGAAAGAGTAAAGCATGTTTTCTTGGTAGCAGCAGTTTCTCGGGTCTGTTCTGCTTGCTAGAGGCAATCAAGCGCTCTCAGCTAAGAGAGGCTTCCTGACTCAGCTTTAGCTGCAAAGCGTTGCAGCTCTTTTAAGAGGTCCTGCCACAAAACACTTAAACCATGTTGACGAAAAGCTGAATGCATGCTTTTCGGTTTTCAGCCGTAGCAGGAAAAAAGCTGACCCATTTTAAAATGCCGGCTTTCTGGGCTGTCCTGCCAGGGAAAACTCTGACTCTTTTACACAGGCGGTTTGTGTGGTTTGCAAGCACAGGCTGCCGAAGCTGGCAGGGACCTTGAAACACTGTAGAGTTGTGGCACTGAAGGTGGCTCTGGCCCGTACCTCAGCCATGAGGCTGGAAAGCTAAGGAGTGGACTGGATCTAGCTGGCAAAGCCACGGCTTTAATCCTACCCATATTGCTCTGTAATTTAAAGGCTCCTGTGGTCAGAAAAAGAGAGATATACCCTAAAGAGAGATTCAAAGACAAAGAAAATTTCTAAATGGTTTACAGTGTGTTAAAAATATATGAAGCTAAAAGTTTAAAGTTCTTAAAAATAAAAAAGGAAGAAAGAAAGTAGTTGGGTATGGTAGTACACACCTTTAATCCCAACACTTGGGAGGCAGAGGGAGATTGACCTCTGTGACTTCAAGGTGTGGTAGCACAGGCCTTTAATCCCAGTGCCTGGGAGGCAGAAACAGGCGATCTCTGAGAGTTCAAAGACAGCCTGGTCTACAGAGTTATTCCAGGACAAAGATACAGAGAATATAAAATAAAAGTAAAAATAAACGAAATAGAGTTAAAATAAAGCCGTACAAAGATGGAAAATACACAGAGAATCTTGATACTGTATGCTATTGTGCTTTATTTGAATTGTTTGAATGCTGAGGAAAGAGCAACAGCTGCCAAAAGATATTTGTTTATAAATGCTGCTGAACTAATCCAACATAGATGTTCTGAAAATGCCTTGACTTTGAAATTTGGATTTAAGGACATGATACTTTGGAAAGGAGTTTCTTGTTTTGTTTTCACAGAGGATGAGACCCTGTTCATTTCTTCTATCCGAATATGGTATGATGGACCACGCCCTCCTGAAGGGTTGCTGTGAACATCTTCAGAAAATTGCTTCGCTCAACTGCCAACTAAGATGAAACTAGCACACAGGTTATACCATGAAAGACCTAATTAACGACGCCCCCATTCAGCAGGAAGCAGTTCAGAGAGAAAAAACTGTGCCCATGTTCCCAAATATGGTTTATAAATGTTCTTTTACATTTAAACGGGGATATGATATAGGTATGAATAATTTGCATTAGTATAGATGTTGCTTTATTGATAGAGATTTAAGGTCAATTTTGTTATATGTATCTGTATTTATGATCTTGATTAAGGTATTGTGATTGTGTAGTTCACTTAAAAATGTAATGCATATAGGCTGTTAATAATCATCTATAATAGTCAAGTTTGTAGTCATGTTAGATTTTCTAGATGTGCACAGATAAATTTCTGATAGGTATTCTTCATATCTTTCAAAGGCTAGAGAATATGGCATTTTAAATGTTTTGATAACTTAGGGTTTTTCATGACAATGAGACACTCTGCTCCTGGCAGCACTAATTTACTTCAAGAGGAAGATGGGCATCGAAGAGGATCCTTATGGAGTTTGATAGCCATTTGGGCAAGAAACTGCCCTTGCCTGAACTATTGCATAAACTGGACACAGAGAACCTGCACAGAGAGGACTGATGAACTTGCCTAAAGGTGAGATAATCTTTCGGGGTTCCTGATTCATGAAAGAGTCTGCAAGACATTCTTCAGGACAAGCAGATAGTGACTGCCTTTGAAATTTCCTGCTTTGTGGAAATGTCTGCTGGAAACTATGGGCCTGTAGGCTGAAGACTGATGCCCCAACAGTACAGAGGAACTTTGGGTGACTGTCCAGGCAGCAAGATGTCTCTGTCATTTCTAGAGTTTTGTAAGTTTCTAACTTTTTGTTTGCTTAGATAATATTGTATTCTTCTGGAGTCTTTGATGAAGTTGAAGAATAGATAGATAGTTGTTTTCTTTGTTATATGCAATTTTGCTATGTTAAAGTTAAAGCCTTTCCTTTTTGTTTAAACAGAAAAAGGGGAAGGGATGTGGGAGTGTCATAAGCAATAAATAAACTGCTTGGTCCGGATAGGTAGGAATATAGGTGGGTGGAGTAAACAGAACAAAATACTGGGAACAAGAGGAAGTGAGGTCAGAAAGCATGCAGCTCCGCTCAGAGCCAGATGCCTCAGAGAGAGACACCATGCTCCTGTCTAGCGGGCAGACGGGATAGCTCTGCTCTCTGAGGCAGAGGGATGAAACTCCGACCCAAGATGGATGTGGGCTAGAATCTTCCCGGTAAGCGCACCTTGGGGTGCTTACATAGATGATTAGAAATGGGTTAAGAGGTTGAAGCTAATGGGCCAAGCAGTGCTTAAAAGAATACAGTGTCCATGTAATTATTTCGGGTAAAGCTAGCCGTGCAAGAGGCTGGGGTGTTGGGGACGCAGCCCCGCCGCTCTTATTTCAACAGGCACTACTCCCAAAAGAAGAGGGAACAGACCAATAAAATGAAAGCAAAGATGGACTTTTAAGTTTTACTCAAACTTTTGAATTTAAGTCATCTGTACATCAACTTTTAATTTTTTTGTTTGATGTTTCTTTCCATTTAACGGGCTCAACTTTTCAGTTACTTTCAATATCTCTGTTTTATTCTTATGTTTATAAAACTGTCACTTCCTTTTTTTTAGTGACAAATTGTTGAAATCTCATTTCCTTTTTTTATTTATTTTAGTTTTTATTTTATTTTATTCTGCTGTGTAATACTCCATTGTGTAAATGTACCACATTCTCTTTATCCATTCTTCGGTCAAGGGGAATTTAGGTTGTTTCAACATCCTTGGTCATCAGAGAAATTGAAATCAAAAAATCTCTGAGATTCCACTTACACCTGTAAGAACGGCTAAGATCAAACGCAATGATGTCGACTTATGCTGGAGAAGTTGTGGGGAAAAGGGAACACTTCTGCATTGCTGGTGGGAATGCAAGCTGGTACCGCCGCTTTGGATGTCAGTGTGGTGGCATTTTCTCAGAAAATTAGGCTTCATCCTATCTTAAGTCTGGTCTTTCCAAGACATCCTTCTGCTTACTTTAATACCACTCTATATCATAAATATGTAGCTTATTTTTTCAGATTTGAGGGTAAGTCACTGTTAAGATACTTTCCTGAGTATTAGAAGGCCCGGGACTTTGGAAAAGGCTGGCCCTGGGAACTGTGGAGACAGTTTTGAAGCTGAATTGAAGGCAAGTTTGACGACAAGTGGTCAGAGGTGAGAGTGGAACACTATGGTTTGAAAATTAAATGTTTCTACAGATGCATATGTTTGAGAATTAGTCTCCCAATTCATGAAAAAACAAAAGAGGGGAAAATAGGAGGAATATCTTATATAAAAGAATAATGGTTCTGTACTAAGAAGTGATTTAATTAACTCATCCCTTTATTTATGATCTCATAATGATAAAGAGAAAGAGGATGATAAATGAAGTAATGAGTATCTGTGTTGTGGAAGAAAAGGTAAAAGGCCAGACTATTTAAAATAAGATTTCACAACGAGTATGCTATGTACTACTAGCTAGAAAATTTTATTTTGCAAAATATGTATAAATTATTTGACTAAGACATCTTGGTTAGAAACGTTGAAAAGAGCAAGATCTTGAAAGTCAGATATTCAAAGGTATTTTTGAGAGAATGTGAGAGCACATGACCCTGAGAAAGGGCTGTATGCTGGCATCAGAGAATCATGAGAATAAATCTCAACACCTTTGCTCTACTACCTCTAAGCTACAAGCCTTGAACCAATGAGTTTATTTTTCTGGTCTCAATTTCTATACCTAGTCAATGAGAGATGCTTCTACCAATAGTAATTAATACCCATAGTTTTTAATAAATGCAAGTTATTAATAAAACTAAAGTAAATACCTTGAAGGAATTATTCCCTAAGAAGACAATGTGAGAGAGATTAGAGAATGCAAAATTTTAAAGAAAATGTGAGTGTGCTATGGTAATGGCTGATGACACCGATCAGAGAAGAGCAAGGAGACAGTGAGTGATAATCACTGTGCTCCATGTAGGTGTGTGTGTGTGTGTGTGTGTGTTTGTGTGTGTGTATACATTGTGAATGTGCATATACTGTGCCTCCAAACACTTATACTAAAGCTCCAGAGATGGTCATTGGAAATGTATAAAATACCAGCTTACAGAGAAGACCAGCAAAGTGAAGGCCCTGAAGAACATGCAGAAAAACTTAAGACCCTGAGTAATACTAAAAGATCTAGGTGAAGACTGAGTTAGAAAAGTATCATTTTTCCCAAGGCCATGTTACAAGTACCTTACAGCTTCATCTCACTGCCTTTTTGTCTCTCACTATTCACTTCTCCACAAGGTAGGCCAGCCGCTCCTGATCACTTTGTCCTTTCCCATAGAATTGATCTCTTCAATCCACTCCACATTACCCTCTCTCCTTCTGTCCATGAAAAGCCTATTTATTCTTCGTTCCAGTGCTTTCTTCTTCATCAGCTAGAGAAACTAGTTTCTTAAAAAAAACTACCATTTTCGGTAGATGATGGTATTTTTATTGTCGTGCGTTGAGGTCAAGATGCTACTGAATTTGCAGCATATAGTTGCATCCAGAGGTCACTGCAAGAGGAAAGTTCAGATGTGGAAGGAAGAAAGCAATAGCTGGCAGGTTGAAAAAGCCAAGGTCATTGAGAATGTGAGTGAGACACATTGAGAATTCTGAGGAATAG
>CADCXT010002545.1:0-48061 GCA_902806775.1 Microtus agrestis | reverse complement strand
CTAGTGATATTATTCTTATGGGAGACCTTGTGCTGCTAGGTAAAATTCTTACAAAAAACAGTTTCCAATAGAGAGCTTAAAACAGCTGCCTAACAGGTACTCAAGCAGGTAAAGTATAAATCAACAGATAAAGTATACAATAATCAACAAATACAGTATATTAACTATAAATCAGCTATGGCAAGTGTGTATATTAAATGTAAAACTTATTCTACAACAGTTTTATAAAAAATGCTGCTTACGGCTAAATCTTCTCAGTTTTGCTAGTTAAGATATTAAACTCTTAATTTAAACCAGTAGCCTGTCTGATATAAAAGGACAGGATAGAATCTGGATAATGGTTTAACAAAATATTGACTATGATCAAGGTTTCTTATACTAAACAGTAGATTCATTGATAATTTTAAGATTGATTCCTGGACATTTGCCTTTGCTAAATTCAAAGGCCAAAAACAATGGTCTTTTCCCAGATCATTGCTACAATTTATGCACCTGTATTTTGCTAATGTTATAGCAAAAAATCCCTTAAAGGATTTTATGCTAAATTTTACAAATGGCTCTTCCAATGGAGGAACTGCATATATGGCTAATAATAATAAAAATTATGGAGCATAACAAGGCTCCTTCAAAGCAACTCATAAAAGTTGCCATCAGATCTTCATGCAAACGGATCTGGCTTGATGACACCAAGCTGACCTTTGCTAAGACAAGGTGAAAAAGCCCTCGCAATGCATCATGAAAAAACCCGACCTGTATGTATATTTGGGGTCGAAGATGTATTTGTGCTTTTTTCACAGAAAGAAAATGAAATCTGGACGTGATGTCGAGGCTGCAGACACAGAGGAGTTCCAGACTTCCAGAGGTGATTGAGGAGAGGTCCTTGGTCCGGTTTTCCCTACCCCCAAGGAAAGGAGTGCCTGCTGACAAAACCAGCTACACCACTCTGCAGGGTGTCATCCAGCCTCCAGAGTCCAGGGAGACCCGGCTGACATAAGGGCCAGGATATGCTTCATGTAGCTGAATCCAGCTCGCCTCACCCAGGTTCCCCCACCTGTCCTGGAGCACAAATGCTAAACTGCTTCTGCAGCTTGAACTCTGGTCTGCTTTGGAGCTGAGTTGCAGACTAAATGTCAGCCTGCTTTAAACTTGGGACACAGAACTCATTTTAATTAAAATATTAACCTCTCTTCACTTAAGAAGGGGGAAAATTGGGGGTTCCTGTCACTGTTGCTCAGAGACTGGAACTGGTGCTATTTGATAACAACAATGTATGTCATTGTACTCCTACTGAAATTGATCTAATGATATCTGTAACTGCTTATAGATGTTGGGAAAAGATTGACACATGCTGTAAAGTGTTTGGTTTTAATGCATATGTTAGGAATTTTAGATTTTGATCCCTTTTACACTGCCCTAATTTTTAGCAGGCAGCACACGTAACTTTATGTGGAGTAGGCACTTAGGAAGGAGGACATATTATAGGCCAGACTAAAAGATGAATACTGGGTTGGGAAAAAGCCCTTTCTTCTTGTATGGAGGTGGAGTTACGAGTGCTAAAATTATATCATTATATCTTTTGTTTGAGGAGCTCCTCACAGTCTTTTCATTAATGATAGACGCAGGGGCCGAATGACGGGAGTTAGTGTGGATCCTCGCCTAAATAGCCCACCATACAGAGGTTGTAGAAACCGGCTCAACATGGCATGGTACAGGTATGAGGGCGCTCTCCACATGGCCTAAGACAGGGTGCCCTGTGATCTGCTTACTTTAATCCTGCTAGATGCCTTTTATTTGAGGAGCTCTAAGGACAGGCAACTTATGGCAGGATAATCCCCGTACCAGGACAGGGCCCTGGGAACCCTAGGATGGGTAAGGGGGAAAGTAAAAAGGCCTGGTCCCCACTTGACCTAAGAATCATCAGGCACCCCTGTGTTCCCAGAAGAGGTAAATTGCTTCTCTACTCCAGAGGAGGGTCTCTCCTTATCTCAGTCCCTTCTCCTTTAGATCTGACACCATGGTTGACTCTGATGGGTGCTCTCTATATAATAACTACCTGCCTTTATATAAGAGAAAGGGGGATCTGTTGGGAGACGTTTCCCCCTAAAAATCATTACAGGAACCATCACCCTGGCGAGTCTGCAGGGAACCCCACACCCATAATTGTGCTAAGAATAATTCTATTGCCCCACACCCAATTAAAGCTGTTAATGGAGAAAAAATAAATAAATAAAAAATGGAAAAATAGAAAAAAGAATGAACTTCTGTTGATGAATAAGAAGAAAGAAAAACAAGTGATAACTGAAGAAAATATCTAGAACTAGCAATTACTCCAATGTGTAAAATAGAGGCAGTCACAGCTAACCTATTTACATTGTCTAAACTTTTATGTTCTGCCTTTATTGACTGGAAAGGAGAAAAACCTAATGATTTCCACCTGGCAAAGCTTCAGTGATGAATAAAGAGTCTTCTTTACATGATTAAATAAAAAAATCATCTTTAATAATCTAATAATTTAATAATCTAATGATGCCTTTGGCAAAACCCAACAACCCTTCATGAGAAAAATCCTGGAGAAATTAAGAATAAAATACTATACACTTTCACATCATAATGGCCTATACACGTCCACATATACCACACATGTTCACACACACAAACACATTTTTAAATTTAAAAACACACACACATATCTTTTAAATAAACACAATTTGGAGACTTAGTTCAGTTGTGGATTCATACCTGGCATGCATAAGGCCTCAATCTAATCCTCGGCAACACTAAAAGTAAGCATACAGAGGAATGTATGGAAACGGAATGTACGCTCTTTTCTTTCAAAGGGCTTACTGAGATCAAAGGAGTTCCATCTTTAAAGAACCTTATGAAGAAGCCATCTCAACCCAGAGATTCTTCCAACATTAGCTACACTCAGAAATCACCAGCCTTCCTCACACAAGAGGTTGCACTAAGGGTCCCTTCGGTGCCCCCCCGTAGTTTCTCGGGGGTCACTACCCACTTACCTACCCCTACCCCTGCGATTTGGGTGCAGAAGAGTGAAGAGACTCACTGCTTTCTTGACGTTTTTTTTCTGTGCGGTGCCAGCACAGTGCATCTTCCAGAGCCCAAAGCTGGGCTTGGGGGAGGGTGGAGGGGGGTGGGAAGCTGAGGGTAGGGGCGGGGCCTAGAAGAGAGGCGTGGTTTAAGCGCACCCTATTGGAGCAGGTTGCACGGAAGAGCAGGCTTCTCAGACTCCACCTCGCGCACCGCCTTTCGCCACGCCCCTCCTGGGCCGCTCCCACTCCTGCCTCAATGCAGCTCTTCAGCGCATGTCCCCGGAGTTAACCAAAACCGCTTGTCCAAGCAGGGCGCCGAACTAGAGCTTTGCGTGGGTGAGCTTTGCGTGGGTGAGCTTTGCGTGGGTGAGCTTTGCGCGGGGCGCAGTCGCGGACACAGGCTCCTCTGCTGCCAAGCGGGGCTCAGATCGTAGCCTCCAGGGCCAGGCCGGCCAGTTGCATTAGCCACCCCACCCGCTTGTCGCCTCCATCCATGGCGGTGTCCAGCTGTCTCTGCGGAACGTGGGCCGGGGCGGCTTCCGTCCTCCGCGGGATACAGGCGACCTGCGTTGTGCTGTAGCGAGCGCCTGCGCCCGGGGTCTACCGGCCAGGCAGTCAACGAGGGAAACACAGCCCTAAACTCCGGAGGAATGTGCACTTGAGGATGGAGTGGAGTCCTGGACAACTTGAATGGTGAGCTGCCCCTCCGCTCCCTCCCCTCCCCAGCGTGACTTGGAGCCTTGCAGGTCCCCTGCCCAGAGTTGAAACACCTCAGAATGCTTTTTTTTTCTCCCTAAAACAACAACAACAGCAACAAAAAACAATTACCAGGCGACTGTGGATTAAGTGATTTAGGTTTTGCAAGGGCTACAATTAAAATCCTGTGAATTTCAGATTCATCTGGATGATCTGGTTTGTGTATTTAGAAAAGTTAAAGGAGTCATTTACTACAGCTAGCCATGTTTTATCTTACTGATTTTGCAATAACCTTCTCAGCATTGTTTTATCATCAAACTTTATAAGTAGCGTGTACCTTGGGCATAAAATACAGTTTATGTGATTCCCAACTCACAATATTAGAAGTCGGAAATATATCCTTATGCCTTGATTTGTTGTTGTTGTTGGTGTTGTTGTTGGTTTGGTTTTGTTGTTTTCTGTTTCATCACACAATTTAGTTAAACTCACTTGAAGTGTATTTATGAGAAAGAGTAGACTGTCTTTGGAATGAAGCGTGACTTGTAATGTGAAAAGCTACTTTTAAATTCTAAGGAAAGGATTTTGTCAGCCTTTCATTTTAGGACGGCAGCTTTATTCAATAAGGATACTCACAGTTTATAGTAAATTCTGGTACTACATGATTTTTCTAGTGTTATTTAGGATTTATTTTTATTTATCTGTTTGTGTGTTTGTGAATGGGTTACTTGTGGCATCAGTTGAGGTCAGTGGGAGGTGTTGTGTCCCCTTGATCTGGAGTTCCAGGTGGTTGTGAAGTGTCCACCGTGGATGTTGGCAACTCTGTCAGGTTTTCCGGAAGAACAGGAAACATTCATTCTTAGTCACAGAGCCATCTGTCCAGCCGCTGGGTGTTACTTTCTGTGTCCATTAGCTTGATCCTCTCTTTAGATGACTTTGAACTGTAGCCATGCGTTTATACATTTTAAAACGTGCAGAAGAATATTAAAGTTAGAAATCCCCCCAAACACCATAATAAAGCTGTCTTTTAAAAGTAGTGAAGAGATGAATGGGTTCATTGTAGAAGACTGGTGCCAGTCCTGTCCACGACTGAGAAGCAAAAGCACATGGGATACTTTAATAGTTCATTTTACTCTTATTAAGGTTTACGTCTGATGGGAATGGAGTGGACTTTGAGTTTATCCCCCCATCCCTCCATACTCTCACCTTTCTCACGCCTCCCCTTTCCCATCACTCTCCTTTGTTCCCAAACAGCTTTGCTTCTATGTGCATACCATTCCACACAGAGCATTTGATGTACCTATTAAGTATGAGGCCCATGAGTGAGAGAAAACATGGGGATTTGTCCTTCTGAGATGACATAATTTACTTGCTATAACTATCTCCAGTTGTCTCCATTTTACTTAGGATGATGTAATTTCATCTTCATGACAGAAATGAATTCCATTGCCTATAAATCACACCCTTGTTTTCCATTCCTCAGTTGGTGGGCAGTGGTGCAATAAACATTGAAGTGCACGTTTTTCTGTGATTTGTTTTAATTATGGGGCAAATACCCAGTAGTGCTATAGCAGAGCCATAACGGAGATTTATTTCTAGATTTTTCAAGGACATCCGTATTAACACATTCTGGACTTGTTTATGTGGTCACCAGCAGTGTATAAGGGTGTCCCTTTTATCTGCATTCTCATGGGCATTTGTCATTATTTGTTTTCTTAATAAAGGCCATTCTGAATGAAGTGAGATAAAAATCTCATTGTTGTTTTTAATTCATATTTATAATGGCTAGTGATGCTAAATGTTCTTTCATATATTTTGAAATTTTCTTTCTCTTGAGACAAGATCTCTCTATGTGGAACTTGATGTGTTGACCAGGCTGGCCTTACTCTCACAGAGATCCACCTGCTTCTGCTCCAAACATTGAGATTAAAGATGTGCTCTAACGTTCTTGGGTCCCTACATTTGTTGCCTGTTTGTACTTCATCTTTTGAGAACTGTCAATCTAATTCATTAGACCGGTTTTTGATTAGGTGGTTTAGTTTTTTGATAACTGGTGATCAGGTTTTTGAGATTTTTGAGTATTCTAGATCTTAACCCTTTGTCAGATGCACAGCTTGGCTGGGTATAGTAGTCTGGGCTTGCATCCATGGTCTCTTAGTTTCTGCAGTACATCTATCCAGGACCTTCTGGCTTTCATGGTTTCCAAAGAGAAGTCAGGTGTAAGTCTGATAGGTTTACCTTTATAAGTATCTATGGTATCTTCAGCGTCTGAGATTCTTTCTTCAATCTCTTGTATTCTGTTGGTAGTACTTGTCTCTGTAGTTCCCGTTCGTTTACCCAGATTTTCCATCTCCATCCTTCCCTCGGTTTGTGTTTTCTTCATTACTTCCATTTCATTCTTCAAGTCTTGAACCGCTTCTCTTACCTGTTTGATTGCCTTTTCTTGTTTCTCTTGGTTTTCTTGGGTATCTTTGAGCGATTTATTCATTTCCTCTACCTTTTTGTTTGTCATCTCTAATTGTTTGTGGCAGTTTTCCACCTCCTGTTTAAGGTCTTCTATTATTTTCATATAATTCACTTTTGAGTCGATTTCTTCTAATTCTTCTGGAGTAGGGTGTACAATTCTTCTTATTTCGGGATGCCTGGATTCTGGTGATGACATGTTGCCTTTCAGGTTGTTGGGGGAATTCTTGCATTGGCGCCTTCCCATCTCTTCCTTCAAATGGAGCCTGGAGAGGCCTGGTGTCTTGGTCCAGTCTTTGCTGTGACTGACTCTCTGGGTGTATCTCTTCAGTGTAGAAGCAGGAACTGACCCGTCCAGATGGAACTCCTCAGCACCACAACTCGGACGCCATTCTGGGTGGTAGTCCGTCCAGATGGAACTCCTCAGCACCAGTCCAGATGGAACTCCTCAGCACCTAAGCAGGGCCGCTTGGTAGCCCAGAGATCCGGAGACCAGCAGAAGGACGTGAGAGGCGGCGCTTGGTCCAGGAGACCACTGGAGGCCCTGGAGCACCTTCTGTAGGTGCCCGAGCTCCCTTGCAGGGAACCTTGAGACCTGCCTGGAAGCCAGGCTCTCCCGGCTACCTCTGGATGGGTAGCCTTAGTGTAGGAGCTTAAAACCGGTTTCAGCACTGGTCCGAGCAAATGGCAGGGCAGGGTTGTGGGGTGGTGTGCTGAGGGGTTGGGTCGTGCCTAAGGAAGACAGCCCTGCAGAAGGAGCTGGGGGAGGGGAGTTTGTGCTCACTTCTGGGACACACCGCCCCTGAATAGGAGACACTCACCCGTCCAGATGGAACTCCAAAGCACCTAGGCAGGGCCGCCTGGTAGCCCAAAGATCCGGGGATGAGAGGAAGGACATGGGAGGCGGCGCTGGGTCCAGGAGACCACTGGAGGCCCTGGAGCACCTTCTATAGGTGCCCGAGCTCCCTTACAGGGAACCTTGAGACCTGTCTGGAAGGCAGGCACTCCCAGCTAGCTCTGCATGGGTAGCCTTAGTGTAGGAGCTTAAAACCGGTTTCAGCACTGGTCCGAGCAAATGGCAGGGCAGGGTTGTGGGGTCCTCATCTGATTTTTATGGAGCAAAAAGAAGTCCAGCCCTGGAACCTGCTAGGAGATGTCAGAACCAATACCATAGTTAGGGCACCAGCCTGTCGTTCTGCACTTTCCCTTTTGTCTCACATGATTTTGATGCTTCCCCATTTAGGGAGCTTTACAATTAGACAATATTAAAGTTTCTTATCTTATCTGACATCTTCAAGTCAGGGAAAACAAGGAGTAGGGTCTGAATAAAGGGATGATAAAATGGGGCCATAGATTTCACAGCAAAAAGTCACATGTGTGCACAATCAGAGATGCTCGTACTGAGACAGGTTTTGTCAGCAAAGCTCCATGGTAACCTCAAAACTCTATCTGGTGCTGATTGGCTGAGAGGGGCAATGATGTCATAAAGGAGGTGAAAGCCAATAGGAATCCAAGAAACTATGAGTAAAAAGGGACAGAATGAAACCTTCCGAAAGACTAGAGCAACCCTACATGGCTGCAATCTGCATATCTGAATTGACAGTTTTTGTTTCCAAGATGCTTAGTTTAGGAAGAGCATCACATGTTTTTTTACAAGTGATCACAAATAAAGACGTTTGTCACTTCCACGTGATTCTCATATTTCAACAGATAGCATTAATATATTTCTATGCACAGAAGATGTCCTTGGTGAGTATCTTAGTTATTGTTTTACTGCTGGGAAGAGCCACCATGATCAAGGCAATTCTTCTGACAGGATAGATTTAATTGGGGGCTTGCTTACAGTTTTAGAGTCAGTCTATGATCTTTATGTCAGGAAGTAGATATCCTGTCACGTCTCTGCAGTATAGCTGAGATCTTTTCATTTTGATACACAGGAGGCCTGCTGAGTGAATGAGAAAGATGGGGAAACGGGGAAGAGAGACTGAGAGAGAGATTTGCATGGGCATCATAAACTTCAAAACTCACCCCCTTTTACAGGCTTCCTCCAAAAGACACTAACCCTTCCCAAACAGTCCATTACAGGGACTAAGCATTCAAATATAAAAGCCCTGGGGAGTGAGCATTCTCATTAAATCATCAGGAAGTAGAAGATGAGGGAAGAAGACATAGAGGCTGAAAGAAGACTGTCCTCCTGAAAGTTTGTCATTCTATCTAATGGCAAAGTGATAGCAACTTTCAAGGATCAAAGGACATGATTAAAAAACTTCTTTGGCCAAAAAGTGGTACATTTGCACAAAGGAGTATTTCTCAGCTGTTGAAAACGACACCATGATATTTAGATGCCAATGGATGGAAACAGAAAAAAAAAACCTTCCTATGTGAGGGAACTGAGACTCAGAAATATAAATATGGTATGGATTTACTCATATGTGCATAATAGCTATTAAAGAAATGAAAACCAATCTATAATCCACAGATCCAGAGGAGTTAGGGATAGAGAAATGAACTCTGTGTGAAGAGCACATGCATCTTCCATGAGAGGGGGCAGAACGGAGTGGGTTGGTCAGGTGGGAGGGGGAGGGAAGATGTAATGGGGTCCTTAAGTGTCCAGTTCTTAAGAATTCCTCTTAGGATTCAATTAAAGATACCACAATAAGTGATAGGAACTAAAATCTGAGGGTTAAGAAATCTACTCACAACACGTTCTTTTTACCCATGTTTCTTTATTCTTCTTCTCTTCTATCTTATGACTGTCCCTCTTGTTACAAAGGTTCCCAGTAATATAGGACCTTATAACCAGCAATTTACCAGTCCCAGAAGGTTTCAGGACTGGAATTATTTTTGCTCCACAAAAATCAGATGGGGTTCAAACACACACACACACACACACACACACACACACACACAGAGAGGAGGGGGGTGGCGTCAGCTCAAGATGGAAGTAGCTAGTGCATGTCTCATTTCTCAGGTGACAAAGGGAGTCCAGGACTAAGGAATATCGATAGATGCATTTTCATTTTCCCACACTTAATTTATGGAAAATTACTACATATAAATAATATTCTAATAGCATTCTATCACATTTGATTTAATTTTAAAGAGAAAAAAAAGGAAAATTCAGGTTTCAAAAGTCATTCCTACATAAAAGTTTTTAAAAAATTATAGCATGTTTTTCTGAGTTAGTTGATCTGAACAACATTTTCATTGACTAGTTATGTATGTATGATTATGTATGATTTCTACTACTCTAATGGTCAGTGAGATTTTAAAGAAACCCCAGCTTACAGGGTCACTGGCTCCTAGGAATAACACTTGTTAGATTCTTTTGAAATATAAAAGTGGTTCTTGCTACTTCATTACATATTTGAATTCACATATCCATCACTATGAAACAAGCAAAAATCTATGACAGTTGAAGCTAGAAAAAATAGCCTTATTATCTCCACTTTCATGACCCATACGTCCTTTTGCACCACTTAGTATTATCCTGTCTTTGTTGCCTTACTAGATTTTAGATTTACCACACTTTACATACAATTACAGGTACAGGAAGTGACACAAATTTATACATATTGATGTGTGTTAATGAATGTACTACATATACTCTATATATGCATTTTTAAAATATTTATCATTTTATTATTACGATGCATTTGTAGTGTGAGAATATGTCTTCTGAGTATGTACCCTCAGAGGGGAAGAAGGTGTCAGATTCCCCGGAACTGTAGGTAGAGATGGTTGTGAGCCACTTATGTGTTGGGACCTCTGCAAGAGAAGCCAGCGCTGTAAGCCAACGACCATGGTACTGACACAGAGAGGTGTGTGTCCTGTCTCCCAGGAAAACTCTCACACAATGTAGCACATATATTTTTCATTTTAAGACCTTAGTTTTCCCCTTAAGTTTTCTTGCTGAAGTTAATGAGGAGGAAAGACTTGTAGAGAATTTGAATATAGCAGCCTAACCTTAGTTTTGTTTTTATTTTGTGTGATTTCAGTTACTCTGTGTCATTTATGATCCAAAAGTACATTTAAAATTCTAGAAAGTAAACTCATATTTTATTTTAGTGTTCGGCAGACTCATTTAATATGGGGACCAAAAGTGATTTCACTTGTTTAAGCAGCGAATGAATGTAATTCAATGAATAATCATTTATCTAAAATCATGCAAATAGGTAGAGACAAAAATTTAAAATCCCCAGTCTTGATTAATTTAAAATAACCACTTAACAATCTTGATTCTGTAAAGTTAATTTCAAGCTCCCTAGATACTATTGATGTTTTCATAAGAGAGGTAAGATACTTCTAATATATGTTCATAGCTCATAGCCTAGAATAATTGGATGACAAATAACACATAGTCTAGATTAATTAAATTACTAAGACATGGCAAAAGATGTTCTCAAAACATGCCCAGATTGTCAAGATTATTAAGTAACAGCATACGTGTTAACTGGTTCCGTGATGACCAGTAGTGTCACAGTGCGGGTCATATGGCAGAGCTGGTGCCAAGCTGCAGTGAAGCAGGGTACCCAGACTTATTCAACAATATGAAAGCAGTGCTAACAGAAAAGTTCATAGCACTCAATGCCTACATAAATGATTTGGATTTTGTTAGTTTGGATATTCTCTCTCTGCCTTTTGGTTAGTTTGGATAAGCATTTGTCTACCTTGTTAATTTTCTCATAGACCCAGCTTTTTGTTTCATTGATTCTTTCTATTGTTTTGTTTTTATTTTATTGATTTCAGCCCGCAATTTGATTATTTCTTGTCATCTACTCCTCCTGCGCGAGTCTGCTTCTTTTTAGCATAGAGCTTTCAGGTATGCTGTTAAGTCGCTAGTGTGAGATTTCTTCACGTGCCTTATGTAGGCACTGAGTGCTATGAACATTCCTCTTAGCACTACTTCAAAGTGTCCCATGAGTTTGGGTATGTCGTACATTCATTTTCATTGAATTTTACGAAGTCTTCGATTTCTTTATTTCTTACTTGACCCAGTGGCAACTTAAAGTTGAGAATTGTTCAATTTCTCTGCATTTGTGGGCTTTCTGCAGTTAGTCTTGTTGAATTCTAACTTTAAGCCATGGTGATTGATAAGATAAAGTTCTTCCAATTTTTTTCTGTATCTGTTTTGATTTGCTTTGTGTCTGAATATGTGGTTGATTTTTAGAGAATGTTGCATGAGGTGCTAAGAAGGATATGCTTTTCTGTTTGGGTGGAATATTCTATTGATATCTGTTAAGTCTGTTTGAGTCATAACATCTGTTATTTCCCTTCTTTCTCTTTTAAGATTCGTTCTGGCAGACTTGTTGATTGAAGAGAGTGATGTCTCCTACTGTTAGTGTGGTGTTTGATGTGCAATTTAAGCTTTAGTAAAATGATTCTTTTACAAATTTGAGGCATAGATGTTCAGAATTGAGACTTCATTTTGATGGATTTTTCCTGTGATGACTATGAACTGTCCTTCTCCATCTCATTTTATTAATTTTTATCTTTAAGTCTATTTTGTTAGATATTAGGATAGCTACCCCAGCTTATTTCTTAGGTCCATTTGATTGGAAAAGTGTTTGCCCAACACTTTACTCAAAGGTAATGTCTTTCTTTGAGACTGAGATATGTTTCTTGTATGCAGAAGGATGGCTCCTGTTTTGTACCCATTCTGTTAGCCTATGTTTTTTATAGGTGAATTGAGTTCATTGATATAAAGAGATATTAATGACCAGTGATTATTAATTTCTGTTAATTTTGGTTTTGGTGGTGGTGGTAATGTTTTTGTGTTTCCCTTCTTTAGGATTTACTGGTATGAGATTACCTGTTGCTTGTTTTTCTGTGGTTGCAGTTAACTTCCTTGGGTTGGAGTTTTCCTTTTAGTACTTTCTAGAAGGTTGGATTTGTGGATAGGTATTGATTAAGTCTGGTTCTGTCATGAAATATCTTACTTTCTCCATTTGTGGTGATTTAAATCTTTCCTGGGTGTACTAGTCTGACATACATAATCTCTTTGTGTCTGCAGGACATCTGTCCAAGAGCTTCTTGTCTTTCAGAGTTTCCATTGAGAAGTTAGGTATAATTCTGATAAGTCTGCCTTTACATGTTACTTTGCCTTTTCCTTTGCAACTCTTCGTATTCTTTCTTTACTCTGTATGCTTTGTGTTTTGATTATTATATGGCAATGGTACTTTTCTTTTGGTTCAGTCTATTTGGTGTTCTGAAAGATTATCATACCATCAAAGGCTTATTCTTTTTAGAATGTGAAAATTTTCTCCTGTGAGCTCTGAGAGTCCACTCAAAGTGAGGAAGGGATTAATAAATGAGCATGGGGTAGTCAAGCGCATGGCAATGGAACTCACAGAGACAGCGGACCCAAACTCGTGGGAGCTCACTGACTCTAGAATGACAGCTGAGGAGCCTGTATGGAGCCTAACTAGGTTCTCTGCATTTACTCTGGAGCTGCCAGTATGGAAACCTACTACATATTACCTTAACAACCAGACTTTTCTCAAAATCTTGGTACAAATCTTCATGTGTCCATAATTCTTGCTATCTGTTGTGTAGCCTGGACTACACACCATTTTTGTTGTTGTCATTTGTGGTATCCCTGGCAGTTGGACCAGGATCTCTCACCGGTTCATGAGCTGGCTTTTTGGAGCCTATTCCATAAGGTGGGATTCCTTGCTCGGCCCGGCCTCCATGTGTGGGGGAAGGTCTCAGTCCAGCCCCAATAGAATTTGCCTGACTTTGTTGACTCCCCATGGAAGGTCTTATCCTTTCTGATTAGTGGATCAGGGTGATTTAAGGGGAATGATGAGAGACAGGGAAGGAGGGAGAGGGAACTGTGGTTGATATGCTAAGTGAATAAAATTCTTTTAAAAAAAATAAAGCCAAAGCTAACTAGCACAGCAAGAGTTATGGACACATGAGGATTTGTACCAAGATTTTGAGAAAAGGCTGGTTGTTAAGGTAAGTTGTAATAGGTTTCCATACTGTCAGCTCCAGAGTTGTCTATGCATGAGGGAGGGTGAGATTAAAGTTACCATGGACTTGCTAGAATGTTGGAGATGTCAGGAATGTGGTATATGTGTAAGGAAACCTGCAGTAAACAAGTGGAGCAAGCCTGGGAGAAAGGCCAGGTGAACTGCAGAAGGCAAGACTGAAGAGGGTCTGCCTAGAATCTTTTCATGGAATGACAGTCTCCAGCTGGTGGACCAGGAACTACAAGACTTGTTTTGTTTTTTTTTTTCCCCTACTGAGTTTAGGTCTTGTTTTGGTCAAGCTTTTCTTTTCTGTTACTGAAAATTCCCTTTTAGAATCCTGGTCTTTAGTCTGTGACATTTTATAGTATAAAGATACAACATTTTGATTTTGCAAAGGTTCAAAGTCTTGAGATTCAGAAGAGATTTGGGCCTTGGAACTTTTGCACTCTGGTGTAATTGTTAATCATATAGGGACACTCCAAGTTGGACTAAATGTAGTTTACATTATGACATATTCAAGAGCCTTACGTATGGATGGTTTTGGATTATTTGTGAAATGTCTTCCACTTTGGATTATTTGTGAAATGTCTTCCACAGGAGCATGCAGTAAGTGCTTGTTCCCCAACTGGTAGGGCCAGTTTTGAAAAACTGAGTGGTCTATAAAATGTGAGGCATGGCATATGCAGTGGATCACTAGAGCCTTTGACAATTGTTCCCAATCTGTGGTTTCGGAACTCATCAAGTTCTGTTTGACTGCATTAGTAACTAGAAGAACTAAAAAGAATTACAGAACTAAGTAGACTCAACTTTGAATAGATAACTTAATTATCTTTATTTGATAACTCCACACAATCAAAATGATGCCTTTTTAGAAGGGGTATATTACAAATCAAATAAATATATACAGATAAACAATATTTACATCAAGGGAAGGTAGATAAATATAAAAATAACACTGAAAATAACTAAAAAATATAACATAAAAAATAAAACAAACCCATGGACCCCCCCCCCCCCCCCCCCCCCCCCCCCCCCCCTTTTTTCTTAAAAAAAAAAAAAAATAATTTTTTTTTTTTTTTTTTTTTTTTTTTTTTTTTTTTTTTTTTTTTTTTTTTTTTTTTTTTCCCCCCTTAATTCCCCTTTTTTTTTATTTTTTTTTCCCCCCTGGTGTTTTTTTCCAGGAGGTTTTTTTCACCCCCCTTTTTTTTTTATTTTTTTTCTTTTCCCTCCCCCCCCGAGGGCAGACCCCTCCCCCCCCCCCCCCGGGCAGGGGGGTTTTTTTTTTTTTTTTTTGCTTTGGGGGGGGGGGGGTTTTTTTTTCCCCCCCCCCCCCCCCCCCCCCCTTTCCTCTTTTTTTCCCCCCCCCCCCCCCCCCTTCCCTAACCAACCCAACAAATTTTTTTTTTTTTTTCCCATTAAAAAAAAAAAATTGATATGACACCCCCACATCACATGGAAATAAAGACTGAAGATAAAAATAGTATAATATATAACAACATAATAAAACAAAATAAACATGGTTTTCTTGAACAAATCAATGGAGAAGGGATAGAGCTTCTCTGCAGCTGTCCTCTTGGGATGGTCAAAGAAATTGTCAGATATTGTGGGAAGTTTGCCCTAGTTCTGGGATGAGAATAATCCATTTTAAATTCACAGTGCTGTTATGTTTTATAAAACTGTATGGTCTATGGTGGAGGAGCTAGTTAGAGTAGTCATAAAATTCAGTTACATAATAAATGGAAATGCTTTTGTGTCGTCCATCTTTCATCTATCATGAATATTCTGTTTATTAATTATGTATCTCCTTGGTGCTCATGACAGGCCTATATGTACCATGACAACATTTGTGAACCTTAATAATAATACCTAATTCTAACCCTGAGTCTGCTCTAACCATATATTCTGAAGTCTAAGCATGTGCTAAGGCTAGCCTTAAACTCTAAATTGAATCCTAACTCTAGTACTGGACAACAGTGAGGAAAGCATGAGGGAGTTTAGGGATTATTTTCTCCTGGTAAACGAGATCTTTGTACTAGAAACTATTAATGTCTCATTAAATGTACAACACATTCCTACTCCTTTTCTTCAGAACTTATTCTCCAACAGACACACTGCCCCATTTTTCTCCATGTTTCCTGTGTTTGAAACTGCTCATATTCTTTATCACATACCTTTCTCCTGCCTTATTTCCTAATATTCCTGAACTGTTGAAATATGACACACACACACACACACAATTTCTCTATATGACAGTCTTACTTGAATCTGCTGTTGACTCATGAGATAAACATTAAATTGATACTTAAATTTTTTATACTTCATGGCATATTTAAGTACTCATATTCCTGAGCTAAAAGATTGTTTTTGATAAACATTCCTTCTAATGCCTTTAAAAATGAAATACATCTCTTACTTTCTCTATGTTCTCTATTCTATTTCTTGTTGTGGGGGAAGAGCTATGTTTTTTGGTGCAACATGCACACAATCATACTCTGATAGCATCAATCTGAAAGAGACTGTGTAAAAACAAGGAATTTATAACTGAAAATTCAAAATAAAATATTATGAAAGATTTGAAACATTCCATCCAAATGAAAAGTAAAACATACTGTGTAGTTTAAGAATATTCCCAATGTTACAATAAAAAACAATATTATTAGAATTAAGTATTTAAGGCTACAGAGCCCAGCCCACTAGGACTCCCTCACTAAATGAGGGACATTAGTTCTAAGTGTAGACCAACCTCTGCTGTTCTGAAAACTCTAGAACCACAAGAAACATCCCGACTTCTGCTTGTGGCCACATAAGAGTCATGTGAACTTTGTCCTGGGACTTGGCCTGGATGGTCTCCTACACGGACACAGTGCCCACTGATTTTCCTCCAGGATCCCAGGTAGCATAACTTCCTGCACTAAGTGAGGGGCCCTGACCTATAGAGATTAGCCCCACCAATGACACTTGGCAATCTCCAGAACCAGGTGAGAAGCTCCAATGCCCCTGCTGGGACCTGTTTATATTGCATGGGATTATTCTTCTAGGTGGTGAGGTTTTATCTACCAGGCACCACCTGTACTGACAGAGGAATCCTGCTCCAGGCATTTGGCAGATTCTGACACTCAGAAGAACAAAAGACAGAGTTTCTGGGGAATCAAGATCAGTGACAAGGGAAACGTCATATCACAGCCAAAACAAGATGTCCCTCCTGATCATTTTAAATGCCTGTATGGGAGCATGAAATGTGAACTGAAAAAAGAAAAAGATGAAGGAAAATCTAACAAGTTAAAACATTTTGTCCAAAAATTACTGCTCACATAGTAGAGACCTGCAAAGAGAATGACATGAATGAATTTCAGGACAAAGAAATCAAAGGAATGATTGTATCTGTATTCAAGCAAATCTAACTAAGATAATCAAAATCAGTACTGAAACTAATAAAATGGAAATTTAAAAGTTTTCAAAAAGTTAATGAAATAAAAATTGATCCTTTGTAAAGATAAATATGATTGAAAAAATCCTTATCCAAATGAGAGAGAAGACACAAATTAGTAAAGTAAGAAATGAAAAAGGAGGCATTAAAACAAATTAAAATGAATTTCAGAAATAACATATTCTTTTAAAAAATCTTTATTCCATGTAATTGTAAAATGTAGAAGAAATGGATGAATTTCCAGATTCATCCTATATAACAAAATTAAGTCAAGATGAGATTATATAAGTATGTCTATAACTACTATCAAGATTGAAGAAGTAAAACAAAATGTTTTTCAAGTAGAAATACACATGACCAGAAGAGTTAGTTGCAGAGTTATACATAAACTCAAAAATGAATTAATACCATTGTTACTCAGATAATTCCATGAAATTGAAAAAGAAAGGACATTTTCTAAATTCTTTTTATGAAGCCAGTATTACCTTGATAACCAAACTAGATAAAGACACCACACAAAAAGAAAAAGAAAACACAGACAAATTTCCACAGTTAACATAGATGCAAAACTTATAAATGAGGTATTGACAAACTGGAACTCTGCATTTATGAACTCTTAACTAATCTTCCAGTGGAATCAGTTCCAATTCCCAGGACCTTTATGACAGCTCACAACTGTCTGTACCTCCATTTTCAGGAAATCTGATGCCCTCTTCTGGCCTCTGAGTACACCAGCCACACTTGTAGTGCAAAAAAGTAAATGCAGACAAAACATCTGTCCACATAGAATAAAAAAATATGTTACCCACATAGAATAAAAAATACGTTAAAAACACTTGGATGTTACAGAATTTCTGCCACCAGTCTGCTAGCCAGTAGAGAGCAGCATTTTGGTCCATAGGGCAGAGTTCTCATGAGCAGTGGACGTCACCGAAAGAAAAAGTGAGGCGCAGAGATCTGCCAGCCCTTTCAGACTGGGAAAGGGCAGCAAATGCAGCAGCTGATGAACCTTTTCAAATCCCCCATTCTTTCTTATGATTACTCTGTAGGGATTTTTACCAATGATAAATGGTATAGAATCATTTGACTCCCTTCTTCACCGGCAAAGTGAATTTAAGATCACATCAAAAAGATTCCTCATCATGACCCAATCTGGTTCGTCCCAGAATGCAGGGAGAAATCAATGCATGTAAATCAAAAGATATTACCTATCACATAACCAGAATGAAGGAAACCACATGATTGTCTTAATATATGCAGGTAAGACCTCTTACAAAATTTAAACATGTAGACCTTAATGGTAAGAGTCGTGGAGAGGCTAGATGTGGAATGCATCAAAATTTACAAGCTATATACAGCAAGTCTATAAACTACATTTTGGTAAATAGAGAAAAAAAATCAAAATATTCCCACTAAGGTGCGAAGCAAAAGAAAGATAGTTCACTCTTTCCATATATAATCCAGAAAGACCTGAAGCCCTAGCTAAAAAGCAATAAGACAAGAAGGAAATTAAATGATACAAACAGTGAAAGAACTCAAAATGTATCAACTTAAAGATGGTAAGATATTATCATATGTAAAGACTATGAAGACTACACACATACATACAAATATCACAGTCGATAAACACTTTAGCAGATTAGCAGCCTACAAAATAATGCCAAATCAATAATGAATATTGGAATAAAAAACACATCAAGGGAAAACCCCTACTCAAAAGCCCTAGGAGAGAGAATCAACCCGGATATTCATCAGTAGATGAATGGATATGGAAATTATGGTATATACATAAAATACAATATTATTTAGCTGTAAAGAGAAATAATAAAAACCACAAGAAAATTAATGGATCTAGAAAAAGTTTTACTCACTGAGGTCAATTAGAATCAGAAAAACAAATTTCTTCTATTGTCCTCTTGTGTGCATCTTAGACTCATGTATGTTTAACTTGGATGACATGATGAAGTCAGGAAATTAGATGTGGTCTACTGTAGATGGAGCCATTGACAGGGAAATAGCAAAATATAGGTAAAATCAAACCAGAGGAGGGGAATACTGGGTGTTGATAATTTGGATCATGAATGGGTGGAGGATGGGAGGATGGAGATTATACAGAGACCTATGATCATGAAATGTAGTAAAATATAATTAGAATGGGCAGTAGAACACAGGGCACAAGAAATAACCTGGGAGTATGTGCTGGGCTAAAGGTTTAACTGGCAGTGAGGGTAAGAGAATAAGTGAGAGCAGGGAGTAAGGTGAAACTGACCATAAACTAAGGCTGTAGGAAACCTGGGGAAAACGACTTTCAAATATGTACTGCAAAGAGTTTGTTGTGAGGTACCTGAAACGTGTTGACTTCCTTATCAAGTTAAAAAAATCTGGCTTTCATTGCAATAGAATATGTGGTTCGGGGCATGGGTGATGGTGACACATCCAGTCATGGACTTTTCAATGAACTCATACAGTCATGGGCCTTTCATACGACAACACTGATGACTAGGCAAGCTGTCTACGGTGGTTGCATGATGGTTATGTGAATGACCAGCCAGATTCTGATTGGGTGTGAGACCTCCTTCACAGGATGGATTTAATGTCTGATGCTGTAAATCTTGTTAAAAGCTCATGTCAGGGAAAGCCAGACTAGATGAGGAGAATCTCCCAGTGTTATTATTTAGGTTTGTACCCACAGGTTTTTTCTGTTCTCAGCGTTGGTTAGAGGATTCTTTCTTCAGAGGATAGTGGTTAATGCAGAGACTCATAACTACTATACACAATAATAATAATCTACCGTGAGTGCTCATATGTGGATGGGCCATTTGTGTTAAACTTTCCTGTTCACAGCTCAGGAAACATTGTGGAAGAATGGTCAGAAAAATACTTAAGTTTCTCAATCTGAAGAGAGGTACTTTGAAATGTTCTTTTTGGGGCATGAAATAGCTGATGCACAGATCAACTCAAAGAAGCTATGTGTCCAATGACTTACACAAAAACAAGCCAGTCAAGATTCCAACATGAATGAGGAAAGGTCTCCCATGGCCCCAGCACTAGCTGAGGAGCAGTTGTCAACTGATGGTTGTGAAAGGAGGAGACTCATTTATCTAAGGACTTGTGGCTGCTGGCAGGTTGTTCATATTCCAGTAGGTGTATTCACACACATTAACAGATACTCAGTCCTAATTGGACTCAGTGGGTTCATTAATATTTTTAGAAGATATTAAGCCCAGAAGAAGAAGGTTGATGAGTACCAGACTGAGTTAGAGGGAATCAGTGGTGTATGAAGGTTCAAAAGAATAATTAAAAATATTATTTTAAAAAAACATTTACTTTTGATGTATTAATTTTTAAAAAGTTATATTAAATTTAACCTTATTTGGCCTATGAAACATTATTGTGAAAATAGCATGATTTAAACAGTAGTAAAAATTTAAATATTTACTTACAAATGGTCACTTAATTTTTCCACCACTGTATTGTTTCTGCTCTTCTTCTGAGGTCTGCTTTTGGTCTTCCATGCTAGTTTCTGTTGACAAGTGCACATATTTCACTAATCTAACCAAAATGTGCATTTAGATAAAAGCTATTCAGTTTATAATGATTAAAAATTAGGTATTAGAAAATACTTCTTTTCATTTTCCTAAGTAGTAGTTTGTAAACTATATAGCTGGTCACACACTACATGTCAGAATTTTCTGTATGTACCAACATGTGAAAATAAATGGGTGTTGTTTTTCCAGTGTTGGCTTAGAATAGCTCAGGTAGAGAATGGCCTCAGCATACATATAAGTCGAATGTGTACTTTCTACATGCTTGGACTTTCATGTTTACAGAGCAATTCGTGTTTACAATTAAGGTATTTCTACCTATGGTTGGAGGCTGAATATAGCACAAGTGAGTGAATTGGGGAATTGGTTTAAGAGAAGGGAAGAACAGAGCGTGAAAGTGTTTCAGGAATTTTCAGAAATACTGAGTGTGTAAAGTGATGGCAGCCCAGAGTAAGAAACAGAAGGTCAATAATTTAATAGACACACACATCTGAAGCTCTACAGAGCCGGACTCTCACCATCCCTTGATGCTAGATGTGAATGAGCCACATGAATTCTTTTATGTCGTTTGTGTTACACTGTCTTACTTCTATTGCACGTTTTTCTATGGTGAAAGAGTTCATTTAAGTGCTTTGTGATGTGTCATGTAACTCAAAAAAATCAACACTATCAACAATAGAAAGATTAACAAAATTAAAACAAAAGTGTAAGTATTTAGAAATAAAGAAATGATAATATAAGTTGTATGGTTCTGAGAACTTTGCATTTAGAGTTTGCAAGAATTGCTCTAAGAGAGCTTAGGAAAAGGTTCTTAAATATGCTAATTGTGCAAGGTAAAGACAAAAGAAAACATATAGTATCATATTGTACCATTATAGCTACATAAACCAACTTATCAACAACACTGGACTAACCGATAGGTACATTGCAACAGACAATGTGCAGACAAGCAAAAGCCTAAAGGTTCTCATTTACAAAAAGTGCACCCTAATTTATTGTGATATCATTTTTTTTTTGATTTTTGAGACAGGGTTTCTCCATAGCTTTTGGTTCCTGTCCTGGAACTAGCTCTTGTAGACCAGGCTGGCCTTGAACTCACAGAGATCCGCCAGCCTCTGCTGGGATTAAAGGCGTGTGCCACCACCGCCTGGCTTGTGATATCATTTTTGTAACAAAACAAAATAAGGTAGTTCAAAACAACCCTGTTCTGGAGAGCTGACCCTGCTCTCTCTCATCTGTCATGTGGTGGCATGGGTGAAGGAAAGATTCCCTCACTCATTAAAATCTGCAGCAGGAGAGAGAACTGGTCCTGAGGTAACAAAAGTGGGAGAAATAGCCCTCACCCTCACTGGCTGCAGTGCATGAGAAAGCAGCCCTGCTTCTGGGCAGCCTCCTAAGCCCACCCAGTTGTTGGGATGCAAATGAGCCAGCCATGATGCTGTGAGAGCAACAGAGCTGATCCTGTAGCCATGCCCTTGACTCCCAAGGGATCATGGGAGAGGAAAGATGCCCTCCCCACTACATTCTTTGTTACTTACCTGTAGCAGGCAAGAGTAGGCCCCAAGGTAATGAGAGTGAGAGAACAAATCCAGCCCAACGCCAGCTAGGGCACACAGGAGAGCTGCCCTGCACCCACCATGACTGCACAGTACAGGTGACCTTGTGGTCAGGGTCTTGGGCAAGCTCACTGAGGACATGAGAGCAGGAGAGCTGACACTCCTGTCTCATATGCCTGCTGCAGCAATAGGGAGAGAGGGTCTCCCACCTTTCCTGAGCAAAACAGTTGAGCTGGCCCTGGTGATATAAGTGTGGGACCCAGACCTGCGAGCCCATGAGCCGGAGAACTGTCTCTGCTCCTTGCCATAGGCTGCATTAGGTGCACTAGCTTTGGCAGTGCTGGAGAGCTCATCTGGGTAGTGACAATGAGGACAATCTAGTGAGCTGATCACCCAGCTACTACCCAGGCCCAGAACCAGGACTATGAGTTGAACCATTCCAACATCTACCCAGTTTATGAACTGTTGGAGCCTGTGTCAGGCTGAACCTACAGATCCACAGCAGAAGGATCTCTAGGACAGGGCCATGTCCTGTACAGGGGAGTCACGATGAGAGCCTATTGTTTGTGATGGTGGCAGAAACCAAAGGTCTCAGGCCACAAGCCAAACCAATGACTCATGGCAATGAACACTTACAAGTCAAGGTGAATGGACTCAAGGGTAAATTGGTTTAGATGTTGGAACCTGAATGTTAAACACTGAAGTTGAGCTTGCATTTATAAGTACTTCACTTTGTTCTTGGGAATATTTTTGAAGCATGTATCCTACTAAAGAGACGGCACTGCTTATATCAAATCCTATCATCACTATCTCTAGCGTATAATTATATCACTCTGAGTGTTTGAAATGTATTAAATGCTTTGATCAGAAGAATGTGACTTAGGAAATTTACCTGGTTGAAATTGATGTGGTTCAGACTTTGGCTTGGAGAACTGGTGGGCATAATCCCTCAGCTGAATGGAATTTGAAATGAGATATTTAATCAATGTTTTGCAATTCAACCAATATGTAATTACTCAATATAAATATTAAAATGTAATTACCTCTGGGTGAAGACATTTGTAGGCCCACACTGAAAGGGAACGGATATATAATAATCAGTCACACGTACAATGACAACTCCAAAAATACCTTTATGAAGGCTTTGGATGGCAATGAGTTCTCATTCCCTTCTTTCAAGACAAACACCTATTATTTTACTGGTTAGGACGGAAGTTGACAAAATATACTGAAATAGACCAAAGCAATCTTCAAATTCAATGTAATCCACAATTAAATTTGTTGCGGAAACTGAAAAGGAAAATTTCAGCTCTGTGTAGAACATAAAATAACCAGGACAGCTAACAGAATTCTTAATAATAAAAAAGGCTAAAGGCATCACCATCTCTAATTTTATGTTTTATTATATACAGAGCTATAGATCTAAAAACAGCATAGTGTTAGCATAATAATAGACATGTTGATCAATAAAATCAAATTGAAGGTCCAAACATAAGTCCACAAACCTATGGACCCTTTATTTTTGATAAAGAAACCAGAAATACACCTTGATAAATGACAATATCTTCCAGTAATGGTGCTGACCAAATGTGGCGGCTGCATGAAGGAGAACACACGTAGACCTGTATTTATTACCCTGGGCAAAATGCAACTCCAAATGGATCAAATACCTCAACATAAGACCAGATACCCTAAATATGACAAAAGAGAAAGTGAGAAATAGGCTTGAACTCACTGCTACAGGAAAAGTCCTACTGAAGAGGACATCTATAACACAGGAGCTAAGATCAACATTTATCTAATGGGTCCTCATGAAACTGAACTGCTTTTGTACAGCAAAGTGCACCTCAGTAAGGCAAAATCAGGCTACACAATTGGAAAGGAACTTTAGCAATTACATATATGATAATACAGTTAGTATCTAAAATATATAGAAAAATCTGGGATCCTAGAAAACAAAAAACTCAACTAAAAATGGTATTCAAAACTACAGAGAATTTTCAAAAGATGAAACACAAATGGCTGATAAACGTTTTAAAATGTCCAACATCCTTATTCATCAATGAAATACAAATCAAAACTAGTTCGAGATTTTGTTTTACCCCAGTCAGAATGGTTAAGGTAGATAAAACAAATGACAGCTCATGCTTGTGAGGATATAGAGAAAATGAAACACTTACTCATTACATATGTGAATGCAAACTTGTGCAGCCACTATGGAAATCAGTGTGGTGTTTTCTCAGGAAGCTTGGAAGTGATCCACCTCAAAGTCCATTTATACATCCTTCTGGTATATAGCCAAATCCCTCTATCTCCTATTACAGATATGCCTGCTCAGCCACGTTCATTGTTGCTTTATTTACAATAGTCAGTAATAGGAAACAAACTACATTTCCTCCAGCTAACGAATAGATAATGAAAATGAGGTACATTGACACAACAGAGTATTTTGTCTCTGTTAAAAATCGAATCCAAGAACACATCAGAAAAATCATCCACCATGACCAAGTAGGTTTTCTCTCAGAGATTCAGGGATGGTTCAACATATGACAATCTGTCAATGTAATCCACTATATAAACAAACTAAAAGGAAGTGATCATATTATTAAATGGTAAAAATGCCTTCAACAAAATTCAATACTGCTTAGTAATAAATGTCTTGCAGAGGGAACATGACAAGGTTGTCCACCCTCCATATCTATTCAATATGGTACTTGAAGGTCTAGTTGGAGCAATAAGACAACAAAAGGAGATTAAGGAATAGAATTTGGAAAAGAAGACGTCAAACTCCTACTATCTGCAGAAAATATAATAATATACTTAAGTGATCCTAAAATGTCTACCAGAGAACTCATAACACCTTAAGAAATGTAGCAGAATACAAGATTAACTCAAAAATATCAGTAGCCCTCCTTTATACAGATGATAAATGCGCTGAGAAAAAAATCAGAGAACCATCACCTTTTACAATTGTCACAAACAACATAAAATAACATGAGGTAGTGGTAAGCAGGTGAGTGAAAGATCTGAAAGCCAAGAATTTAAAATTTGAAAAAAAAACTTTGAAAAAAAAAGCTGGGTAGTGGTGCAGTCAGGAGGCAGAGCCAGGGAAATCTTTGTGAGTTCAAGGCCAGCATGGTCTACAAGAGCTAGTTCCAGAACAGACTCCAAGGCTATAAAGAAACCCTGTCTCAAAAAAAAAACTTTTAAGAAAGAAATTGAAGAAGACACCAGAAATGAAAAGATCTTCCATGCTCTTACATAGACAGAATTAACATAATAAAAAAGTAATCTTACCTAAAGCAATCTACAGAGTCAATGTAATGCCCATCAAAATCCCCAAAATGCTTCAGAGACCTTGAAAGAACAATATTCAACTTCATATGCAAAAACAAAAACCTCAAGATAGCCAAAACAATCCTGTATAACAAGAGAACTTCTGACATCACAATCCTGAATTTCAAACTCTACTATAGAGTTACATTAATTGATGAAAAGAGCCTGGTATTGACATAAAAATAGACAGGAGGACCACACCTGATTTTTGACAAAGAAGCTAAAAGTACAAAATGGAAAAAAATCAAACACCTTCAAAACAATTGGTGCTGACGTATCTGAATATCAAAATGTAAAAGAATAGAAATGTAACCATATTTATCACAATGCACAACTCATGTTCAAATGAATCAAAGACCTCTACATAAAACCAACCACACTGAACCTTATAGAGGAGCAAGTGGGAAGTATGCTGTGGGACAATAGTCTTTTATCCTGACCCTTGTATTATTTTTAATAAAACGCTGATTGGCCAGTAGCCAGGCAGGAAGTATATGCAAGGCAACAAAGCAGGAAGTAGGGGCAAGGTGATGAGAACAGGAGATTTCTGGGAAAGGAAAGTGTCAGTCTGCAGCCATCACACAGATGCAGAGGAAGCAAGATATGACTGCCTTACTGAAAAAGGTACCAAGCCATGTGCTAACACAGACAAGAACTATGGGCTAATATAAATTATAAAAGTTAATAAGAAGCCCGAGCTAATAGGCCAACCACTTTATGATTAATGCAGACCTCCGTATGTTTCTTTGAGACAGAATGGCTGCCAGACCTGGTGGGACAGAAACCTGATTCAAAAATGGCAACATTGTGGACAGTTAAATCCACTTTAAAACCTAAAAGAGTTTGGGAATAATTCTAGACAAAAAAAGAACAAAGTTAAGCGTGGCTTCTTGGTAGCATTTTCCTGGGTGGTCTCTGTTTGCTAGAGGCAAGTGCACCTCATTTAAGATAGATTTCTTTTTTTTCTTTGCATTATCCTTTATTCTTGAGGGAAGTCAGGAAACCAACCCCCATAAACAGAAAGCCACAGTCTAGATCACATTAGAAACCCAAGCACCAGTATGGGTTCCATACTGGTTCCAGTGAAGGAAATGTACAGAAACCTCACAGCCCAGCAAGGCTGAAGACCTTTAACTTAACTCTCCCCATGTTACCAAGTCCATCAACTGAAACACTCTGACAGCAGCAGGAGCAGGCAGGGACCGGAATCAGACAGCATAGAGCTGGTTTGCTTCAGAAAAGCAGGGATTCCTCAGGCCACAGCTCCCGGTGGCCAATAAAATAAATGCCTGTGACTTACAGACTGCTTTTGGAAGGCTAAGTGTCATCAAGAACACGAGATGACCAGTAATAAGGTTTTAATAATATTTGAACCTCTAGAAAGGACAGATCTTAGAAGACTGGAATTTCCCATAACCACTAAGTGCTTCCTCATCCAGGAAGTGATCCATTCTATTCATGTGTCTATTGGAAGTCACACCATTTCCCGCACTACCTGGTATAAAATAACTGATCACACCCCCAACCAAAGCTTTTCAAACCACGATTGAGCTTCCCATTTATTTTGGTCCCCAAGCAATACTACTTGTTAGTGGCCTGTAGACTCATTCCCAACTACCCCCTTGGGGGGTAAACAAACAAACAAACAAACAAAAAACAATTCCCTCTAGGCTGGCCCCAGTTAAGTCAGAATTAAAGTAGAAGGGCTGGCAGCCTCCTGGAGGCTAAAATAACTTGAGAGACTAAATCTACCTTTCCAAGGATGGGAAATTTATTCAGATGATGCTTGGGGAATTCATAGGTGCCATCACAGGTAGAAATAAAAATAATAAAAGGAAAATCTCACTCTTCCTTGTGCCTTTCTCTACTGCCTAACTTATGCGACTGAGTCTGTCACTATAGTCCTGCTGAATGGAGCCCCAGGCACTAGCCACACAGGTAGCCGCTTGGTATCCTCAGAACACATTACAACTTCCCCATTCAAAAGCAGGAGCCACATCTCTCAGGCTACGATGGTGATTGATTCTCCAGTTACTTCAATACTTTAAAAGGCTGCAGCAGCATGCAAAACAATTTCATTTCATTAAAAAAAGTTAAGAAAGGTCTCCAGGAGATGGTGAGTTTTATTTTTTTCTTGTCTGGATAGAGGTTTGATTTGCCCTTGAGTGTTCCAGGGTGGAGACTAGAAGAAAGCACAGCGTGTGGAGGTCTACTCAGTGTGGTCATCTCCCTCAGTCTCATCGTCACCATCCACAGAGAGAGCAGCATACTTGCTTGCAGAGCTGAACTTAGAGGCCGGGCTCTCCTCAGGTTTCTTTGGCTCAGGTGCAGATCTCGAGTCTTTATCGTTTTTGCCTTCTTCCTATCCAACTCTTTCCAGTGGTCTCTGCTCCCTCCATCTCCAGGACCACGACTGGAGCTCCCAGTTTGGCCTCTTAAGACACTCACCCCATCTACTTTGTTTTCATCTTTCCTTGATGGTCCATCTTCAGAGGAATGAGCTGGAGCTACTTTCCCTCCACCACTTGTAGGGGACTGCTGCTCTGTGTCTGAGCTCTGAGATCGAGCAGGAGGGTTAGAGCTTCGCTTCACCCACGCATTCTCCTTTGGTGGAGGGGCTGGCATTACCTTTAGAGGTTGATCAGGTTTAGGAGGTTTGGAGGTTGGAGAGTGACAGTCTTCTTCTTTATTGAGGGTTTCATTTTCTAGAGACTTCTCACTCTCTCTCCTTCGTGTATCCTGGCCTGACTTACTTCTACCAGATGTGGCTGAGGCCCCAGTCTGTGATGACTCACTTCCTGTCCTTGACCGTTCCCTTTCCTGAGTTTCTTCACTTCGCCAACTTGGGTGTCTCTCCCGCGGCGGCCGGCGGTCTAGTTTTGGCTCAGCCAGCTGCCGCTGCAACTTCTCCTGCTCCTTCTGCAGCCGCTCTTCTACTTCTCTTTCTCTAGCAGCTGTGTCAACAGGTTTTGCCCCTCCAAATATAGAAGCTGCTCTGCTGGACTGGGAGGTGCTAGCAGAGGAATCATCTTTCTTAGGAGTACTCCGAGGCTTTAGATTCAGTTTGGGTCTTTGGGGGGGGACCTCGGTCATCACGCCTATAATCGTCCCGAGAGTAATCATCCCTGGAGCTCCACGACCGGTCATCCCTTCTGTCGTATCGGTCTTCATAGCGATCTCCACCTCCTCTGTAGTCATCATCCCTATCGTACCCACTGCCAAATGCTTTTCTGCCACTGCCTATACTGGAGTCATAGCCTCGGTCATAGTCTCTGCTGCCTTGGTCGTCATAGCGATCCCGGCCCCCATAGCGATCCATATCTCGACGTGGGCCGTCCTGATACCCATCCCGGTATCCATCCCGATACCGGTCTGAATCATAACGATCTCGATACTTGTCTCCTAACCTATCATCGCCCCTTCTAGGTGGGTAGTTGTTGAAATAGCAGCGGCGGGGCTGCGTCCCCAACACCCCAGCCGCTTGCATGGCTAGCTTTACCTGAAATAATTACATGGACACTGTATTCTTTTAAGCACTGCTTGGCCCATTAGCTTCAACCTCTTAACCCATTTCTAATCATCTATGTAGCACCATGAGGTGCGCTTACCAGGAAGATTCTAGCCTACATCCATCTTGGATTGGAGCTTCATCACGTGTCTCAGAGAGCAGAGCTATCCTGTCTGCCTGCTAGACAGGAGCATGGTGTCTCTCTCTGAGGCTTCTGGCGCTGAGCGGAGCTGCATGCTTTCTCTGACCTCACTTCCTCTTCCTCTCAGCATTTTCTTCTGTTTACTCCACCCACCTATGTTCTAACCAATCGGACCAAGCAGTTTATTTATTGCTTATCCAATGAAATCAACAGATTGATATGACACTCCCACATCAGGTAGTCATCAAAGCTGACTGCGGCAGGACGGGCCCTCCAGTCCGTGTCTGTTTTGTCAGAATCCTGATTTCTGTCTCGACCAAAAGAACGATCATCCCGGTCTTTATCCTGTGCTTGATCAGCAACATCCACTCGAATTCTCCGGTTACCTTGAGACTCTTCATTGAGACTCAGAGCACTGAGCAGAGAATCCAGATCCTCAAATTCTGCATAGCCAAAGCCTTTTAACCTGTCTGGATTTCTGGGTTCACTTGGAAAGCGTACAGCGCTGATATTTAGTCCTCTAAAGAACTCCCTAATGGAGTCTTCTGTCACATCATAGGGCAGGTTTCCTAGGAAAGCAGTGTAGGGTGGTGATTTGGGAAGATGGCTCTGGTCGATATTGGGTTCCCGAGCAGCCCGTGGAGCAGTGGGAAGGATGGAACGGTCAATTGGAGGTGCCCTATACACATCGTCATCGTTACTATGCCAAGTTGTTGACACATCTCCTTCCAGGTTGTCTGTTTCATCAGCCCAGCTGACTGGTTTGGGGACATAGGTGCTTCCTCCACCAGTACCCCCATCCTCAGCTAGAAAGTCTGTTAGGGAGATGGTCTTCCCCTTCTTATTCTTCTTTTTTGCTGAGGCCGACATGTTGGGAGAGGGAGAGAGAACACAAAGGACACGGATGAGGCAATCCTAAGATAGACTTCTTGATTCACATTTAGCTGCAAAAACCTTGCAGCTCTTTTAAGATGTCCTACCACCAGACACCTAAATGTTTTTTTATGAATAGCCAGCAGCATGCTTCTTGGTAGTGGCAGGAACCTTGAAACTCCATAGAGTTGTGGCAACAAACATGGCTCCAGCCAGTACCTCTACCCTGAGGATAGACTCTAATAAAGCAAAGAAATGGGCTGGATCCAGCTATCAAAGCTGCGGCTTTAATCCTAGTCCTATTGCTAATCAAATTAAAGACTCATGTGGTCAAAAAAGAGAAATATACAGTAAAAATATATTCAGATGAAGAAACCCTCTAAATGTTATACTGTGTGTTTAAAAATGTATGTGGGCTTTGGAAATAAAGGAAAAAGAATAAAGTCCTTAAAATTAAAAAGAAATAGAGTAGTTGGGTATGGTGACACACATCTTAATCCCAATACTTGGGAGGCATAGGCAGGCAGATCTCTGTGCATTCAAGGACAAACTGGTCTACAGAGTGAATGTCAGGACAACCAAAGATACACAGAGATAACCTGTCTCAAAAAGCCAAAAATTATAAATAAAAATAAAAGAAATAGAGTTTAAAAATAAAGCCACATAAAGATGAAAATACACATAGAGTCTGGATACTCCATGTTATTGTTTTCTCTTTAAATTGTTTGATTGGTAAGGAAGGAGCAAAAACTACTAAAAGATATTTGATTATAAATGTAGCTGGATTAATCCAACATACGTATTTGAAAATGCCTTGACTTCAAAATTTAAGTCAAAAGATATGTTACTTTGGAGAAGAGGTTTTACTTTTCTTTTACAGGAAATGAGAGCCTGGGGATACATTCTGGGTTAAGAAAAATCATGTTTGATTAAGGAAAAGCTTCTGATAAATCTCTGATAGGTACAGATGGCCCAGATGTCTGAGTTCTACATCCAGAATAGATTCAAGAGTGTTACATGAGATGATCAAGCTCTGACATGATACTTTAGTCAGGACTTAATCATAATTCTAAATCTTCTTTTGGTCCCTATAAGATTATCAGTGCTAGGACCTCAAGAACTATATTGAATAGACATGGAGAGAGATGACAACCTTGTCTTCTTCCTGATTTCAATGGACTCGCTGGGAGTTTCTCTCTATTTAGTTTGATGTTGGCTTGCTTCTGTCTATTGCCTTTATTGTGTTTAGATATGTTCCTTGTATCCCTACTTTCTCCAAGACTTTTATCATGAAGGGATGTTGTATTTTGTCAAAAGATTTTTCAGCATCTAATGAGGTGATCATGTGGTTTTTATTTTTCAGTTTATTTATATGGTGGACTACATTGACAGATTTTCATATGTTGAACCATCCCTGCATCTCTGGGATGAAGCCGACTTGATCATGGTGGATGATGGTTCTGATGTGTTCTTGGATTCAATTTGACAGTATTTTATTTAGTATTTTTGAATCAATGATCATGAGTGAGATTGGTCTGTGATTCTCTTTCTTAGTAAGGTTTTTATGTGGTTGGGTACCAGAGTAATTGTAGTCTCATAAAATAAGTTTGGCAATGTTCCTTTTGTTTCTATCATGTGGAATAATTGGAGGAGTACTGGTATTAGTACTCTTTTGAAAATCTTGTAGAATTATGAGCTGAAACCCTCTGGTCCTGGGCTTTTTTTTTCTGGTGGGGAGACTTTTGATGACTATTTCTAGTTATTCAGCAGTTGTAGGTCTGTTTAATTTGATTTAATTTTGGTAAGTAATATTTATCCAGAAAGTTGTCCATTTACTTTAAGTTTTTCAATTTTTTGGAGTACAGGTTTTCAAAATATGACCTGATGACTCTGTGTATTTCTCTGGTGTCTGTTGTTATGGCCCCCTTTTCATTTCCGATTTTGTTAATTTGGATATTCTCTCTTCCTTTTGGTTAGATTGGATAAAGGTTTGTCTCTTTTGTTCATTTTCTTAAAGAAACAACTCTTTGTCTCATTCATTCTTTGTATTGTTTTCTTTGTTTCTATTTTGTTGATTCAGCTTTCAACTTGATTATTTTCTGCCATCTAGTTCTCTTAGGTGAGTTTGCTTCTTTTTGTTTTAAAATTTTCAAATGTTCTGTTAATTCACTAGTGTGGGATTAACTCAAAAATCAGTAGCCCTCCTGTACACAGATGATAAAAGAGCTGGGAAAGAAATCAGAGAATCAAAACTTTTCACAATAGCATAAAATATCTCGGTGTAACTCTAGCCAAATAAGTGGAAGACTTGTATGACAAGAACTTTAAATCTTTAAGAAAGAAATTGAAGAAGACACCAGAAAGTGGAAAGATCTCCTATGCTCTTGGGTAGGCAGAATTAACATTGTAAAAATCGCAATCTTATCAAAAGCACTCTACAGATTCAATGCAATGCCCATCAAAATCCCAGCAAAATTCTTCACAGACCTTGAAAGAATAGTACTCAACTTCATATGAAAAAGCAGAAAAACCCAGGATAGCCAAAACAATCCTGTACAATCAAAGACCTTCTGGAGGCATCACAATCTCTGACTTCAAACTCTACTGCAGAGCTACTGAACTGAAAACAGCCTGGTATTGGCATAAGAACAGACAGGAAGACGAATGGAACCGAATCAAAGACTCAGATATAAATTCACACACCTTCAAACACCTGAATTTTGACAAAGAAGCAAGAAATATCAAATGGAAAAAAGAAAGTATCTTTAACAAATGGTGCTGGAATAACTTGATATCAACATGTAGAAGAATGAAGATAGACCAATATGTATCACCATGCACAAAACTCAAGTCCAAATGGATCAAGAACCTCAACAAAAAGCCAGCTACACTGAAACTTATAGAAGATAAAGTGGGACATATACTTGAATGCATTGGCACAGGAGACCACTTTCTAAATATAACCCCAGCAGCACAGATGCTGAGAGAAAAAATTAATAAATGGGACCTCCTGAAACTGAAAAGCTTCTGTAAAGCTAAGTACACAGTCAACAAGGCAATATGACAGCCTACACAATGGAAAAAGATCTTCACTAACCCCACATCAGACAGAGGTCTGATCTTTAAAATCAGAACAAAGAACTCAACAAATTGGTCATCAAAAGAACAAAAAGTCCAATAAAAATGGAGTACAGATCCAAACAGACAGCTCTCAACAGAGGAATCTAAAAGGGCTGAAAGTTAAGGAAATGTTCAATATCCTTAGTAATCAGTGAAATGCAAAACAACTCTGGGATTCCATCTTACATTTGTAAGAATGGCCAAGATCATTACAGTCCTCTGCTCTACCAGCTGAGCTTGAAGGGGAAGGGAGAGGCAGGGAGGGGAGCAGAGAAAAATGTTGAGCTCAATAAAAAAGCAATAAAAAAGAAACAATAAAATTAAAAAACAGAAAGGCCAAGATCAAAAATACTAATGACAGCCTATGCTGGAGAGGTTGTGGTGTAAAGGGAACTGTTTTGTATTGCTGGTAGGAATATAAGCGGGTACAGCCCCTTTGGATGTCAATGTGGCAATTTCTCAGAAAACTAGGGAACAAACTTCCTCAAGATGCAGTAATACCACTTCTGGTATATATCCAAAGAATCCTCAATAGTGCCACAAGGACATGTGCTCAACAATATTCATAGCAGCATTGTTTGTCATAGCCAGAACTTGGAAACAACCTAAATGCCCCTCAACCAAAAAAAAAAATGGTTAAGGAAAATGTGGTATATTTACACATGGCAGAAAAAATAAAAACATCTTGAAATTTGCAGACAAATGGATGGAGCTAGAAGCATCATTTTGAGTGAGGTAACCCAGACACAGAAAGACAAGTATCACATGTACTCACTCATAAGTGGTTTTGAAACATAACACAAAAGAAAACAAAACAAAAAAACAGCCCACAAATCACAATCTCAGAGAAGTTAGACAACAATGAGGGCACTAAGAGAGACATATATAGTTCTAATATACATGAAAGTAGAAAAAGACAAGATCTCCTGAGCGAATTAGAAGCATGGGGACCTTGGTGGAGGGCTGAAGGGAAGGGAAGAGGCAGGGAGGGGATTAGAGAAAAATATAAAGATCAATAAAAATCAATAAAAAAGTACTAAGCCTTGTGAGTAACACAGATAAAAAATTATGGGCTAATATAAATTGTATGAGTTAATAAGGAGCCTGAGCTAATAGACTAATCAGTTTATGATTAATGTAGACCTCTGTGTGTTTCTTTGGGACTGAATGGCTATGGGACCGGGCAGGACAGAAACCTCAGTCAATAGATGTACACTTGAACGTACTGGCACAGGAGACCACTTCCTAAATATAACCCAGTAAAACAGACACTGAGAAAAACAATTAATAAATGAAACCTCTTAAAACAGAAGCTTCTGTAAAGCAAAAGACACGGTCAACAAGACAGAATGTCAGCCTACATATTGGGAAAAGATCTTTAGCAACCCCACATCAGATAGACGACTTATCTCCAAAATCTACAAAGAACTCAAGAAACTTGACATCAAAAGAACAAATAATCCAATAAAAATGGGGTACAGACTTACAGACTTAGAGAACTCTAAACAGACTAATATCAAATGGCTGAAAGATACCTAAGGAAATGATCAACATCCTTATCAATCAGAGAAATCAAAAACTCTTAGATTCCACCTTATACCTGTCAGAATGGGCAAGTTCAAAACTCTGATGACAATTTATGCTGAAGAGGATGTGGGGTAACAGGAACACTTTTCTATTTCTGGTGCGAGTGCAAACTTTACAGCTGCTTTGGAAATCAGTATGGCAATTTCTTAGAAAATTAGTAAACAATTTTTCTACCAAGACCCACCAACACTGCTGTTGAGTATATACCCAAATGATGCTCAATCATACCACAAAGGCATTTGCTCAACTATGTTTATAGCAGCATTATTTGTAATAGCCAGACCCTGGAAACAACCTAGATGGCCCTCAATCAAAGACTAGATAAGGAAAATGTGGCACATTTACACAATGGAGTATTACTCAGTGGTAAAAAAATAATGTCTTGAAATTTGCAGGAAAATTGATAAATCTGGAAAAAACATATTGAGTGAGGTAACAAAGACCTAGAAAGACAAATATAATATGAATTCACTCTTCAATGGCTTTTAGGCATAAAGCAAAAAAAAAAAAAACAGCCTACAGTCCACAACCCCAGAGAAACTAGACAACAAAGAAGACCCTAAGAGAGACATACATGGATCTACATAGGAAGGAGAAAAAGGCAGGATCTCCTGAGTAAATTGGGAGCATGGGAGTATCATGAGAGAGGGTAGAAGAGGAGAGGCAAGAAAGGGAGGGGAGTGGATAGAAATGTGTAGCTCAATTTAATAAAAAAATTAATTTAATAAAAAATTAATAAAAAAGGAAATTATGAGATTTACAGGTACATGCATGAAACTAAAAGAAATCATCCTGAGATAATCCAGATCCAAAAGTTAGCATTTGTCTTACATAAAATCTTCATGATGACTCTTACCTTGGTTTATTTCACTTTTTCCTGTATCATTTCTACATGATTGGTCAGCTTTTCTGTAAGCTTCCTCCAGTGGATTAGGGTCAAAAACACTCTGTCAAATGGTATTAGTAATGAGTATTAGAAAGGTCTTTTTTTCTATGAATATACCTTGATTTCTGACTATAAGAGAATTGTAGTTGACAATATATGCAGTACATATTTGAGACCATGATATTTGAATGGGAAATCATATATATATATACTCAAGTTTAGGTTCATCTTTCATTTCTGTGGTAACCCATTATATACAAGGGCTATAAAAGAGGAAATGCATTTGTAGACAAAGTAATCCCTGGTATGCTTATATTAATAAAGACAATTATTTTCATATTACAATACATCAAATTAATTTTTACTTCATAGTAAAGTTGAAGGATGTTTATGAAATAAGTGTCATATTCTTTTTTATTTTATTTTATTTATTTTATTTTTCTCCATTAAAAGATTCAACTGGGTGTGGGACAACAGAACCATACCCAGCACAACCATGGGTGTGGGGTTTCCCGCAGTCTCCCCAGGGCGATGGTTCCTGCAATGATCTCTAGGGGGAAACGGATCCCAACAGATCCCCTCCCCCCCTCCCATACAAAGGCAGGCAGCTATCACGTGGAAAGCACCAGTCAGAGTCAACCATGGTGTCAGACCAAAGGAGAAGGGACTGAGACAAGGAGAGACCCTCCTCTCGAGTGGTGAAGCAATCCACCTCTCCTGGGAACAGAGGGGTGCCCGATGACTCCTAGGTCGAGTGGGGACCAGGCCTTTTTTCTGTCCCCCTTAGGCGTCCTAGGGTTCCCAGGGCCCTGCCTTAGGTTGGGGGATTATCCTGCCATAAGTCGCCCGTCCTTGGAGCTCCTCAAATAAAAGGCATCTAGCAGGATTAAAGTAAGCAGATCACAGGGCACCCTGTCTTAGGCCATGTGGAGAGCTCCCTCATACCTGTACCATGCCATGTTGAGCCGGTTTCTACAACCTCTGTATGGTGTGCTATTCAGGCGAGGATCCACACTAACTCCCGTCCTGTCATACTCTTAATAGGGCCACTCCTTTGGTACAAGATTAACATGAAATGCTATAACTATGACTCTTTGTGGTTAGAACTAATTGAAGATAAGTATCATGTTAAATGTATTTATATTATGCCATGTTACATGTGAAGAAAATAAGGCAGACTATGCTTAATTTCAGTAAAGAGATCCGACAGAACTGACATATAATTTCTTATAGATAGAAAAAACTTGAACAAAATGATAAAGAAGACCGAAATATTTATCTATATCAGTTTTAAACAATAGTGTTGTAATACAAAGTAGGCACAGTATGCAAATGTTCCTCACTGAACTGAAATAATCTCCAAATACATCATTGCCACATTTCTTACATGTTCTCAAGAATAACCAAACCTTGATTTCTCATCACACAATAACTTTATAAGTTATGAGAAGATGTCCATTATTCTATGTGCTCAAAAATGCTATCCGAATTGACATTCACTGAGTGGACACACACTCATCTTCTAAGATGTCTCGGCCTTCATGCTTTGATCTCTGCTAACACCATACCATAAATGCCCCTACTCTGTATGAATCAAAATGCACCCATCTGACCCAAAACAGTTGCTTTTTCCATGTTTTATGTTCTATCACTATAGCATAGGCTTCCATCTGAAAGAGTCAGTGCTTAATTTCTCAGCAGATAGTAGATAGTCACTATAAAGCTTTATGTAAGTTCAAAGTTTTAAAAATATCTTTAGAATGTTCTCATACTGCACTGAGTATGGTACTGTGTTATGTCCCTGGAAAGATCATGGAAGAGGGAAATATATAGTGTCTTCAATCTATGAGACTTTCTCTACATTAATTCAATTCCTAATATATGCATATTCATGATGGACTTTGGAATAGAATTAGGAAATAAGTTTTTTTTCCCATTGGATTGAGTAAAATATTTTCTTTGTTCCTTCACAATTAGGCCCCCATTGTGGAAGCAACCATTCTTTTAATAGGCACTTTAGTTAACTATATGACTAATTTATCTACTCAAAATGAGGACCTGGAAATAATCCAATGACAATAAAGAAAACGTTTTTACTCCTTTGCATGATTGAGTGTAATGATTATATCACAAATTTCGTTTATAAAACCCTCTATTTTAAATGTAGAGTCATTAGGATCTCCAGCCGTGTAAAAAGCTTAACATAAAACATGGATAATAATCACATAATAATTTACTGAACAACAAAGAAAATGATTACCTGTGTGTGACTAGATTCTAAGAATACCATGTGTTTTGTAGTAGATAAAGCCTTCATTTTAATGTTAAATTATAATCTATTGATTGCACAAAGAAGCCTGGTATGCACTTTACTTTATCCTGTGGTAATATCATTAAACCAAACAGTACTAAGTAAGAAATTTCAATTTAAACAGTAACGTACCAATTTTTGATAACCTTCATTCTTATTGCAAACATTTTCATTTTCCAGCTTTAAATTCGGTATTGTTTCTACTTCTGCTTCTTCTGACAAATCCATACAGTATACTAAAAAATACAATAAAAGCCGCAGTTAGATAAAATGTCTTATGATAATATATTAAAATATATTGAATTTAGAAAAAATTATTCAAGTATTTCAATTAAATATATTCTATAGATTAATATTTAGATTTTATATAAATGTGCTAATTATAGAAACATTAGTATATCATTTATTATATTAGTGTATAACACTACATATTGCCAGGATCAAGATATAAAATTGACCAATTTCACCTAGAAATTAATAAATATCACATAAATTACCACGCTTTCTAAAATCCATAACTTAATATGTCATAGACTTAAATACATTCATTATGTGCTTGCAAGCATACACACACACAAGAATTGGGAAATAATTTATTGTCTTCATTGCAATGAGCAAAATAATTTTAATGTAAGACCCTGTTACTAAAGATGCTACAAACTTCAGACATAAGATTTGGAGGAAATGAGCTGGAACTGACTTGACTGCTCTCGTAGTGCTGTGCAAAACACCAAGAGTGATGAGCAGTCAATAATCCCACCAGCAGAAAAAGGTCCCCAAGGTTTCCCCAATGGTGTGATAGTGATACTTTAATTTTTGGAGTAACAACAGCTGTATCCTTGGTTTTAAGGCTCAGTCAATGAGCAGCTCATGACTGGTTCTGTAAATCTAGTCAAGTACTGATGACTGGAGAAATCATTGACCCTAGGGATAACCTACAGTATCATTTTCTTATATCAGTGTAGTTACTGTGTTCTAAATATGATTCCTATAGCCATAGTTACATCCACAAATAATTGTAAGTCTTATTTCTCATTAGAGAAGTTCATTTAAGCAGCAGACAGAGGTATTACAGATACCTCCAGTTAGTCAAAGTGCAAGAAGTGACCATAACGTACACAGCCTTAAATCTAAGGCAAGGGAAAAGAGCAGAAGTAGGTGCAGTTAGATTGTAAAATCAGAGGTCCAGTGCTTTAGCTGCTGCATGGAAAGTTCTATGCATGACTTGGATGGTGCTACCATGAAATTTCAAGAGCTTGATTTTTAATGAGCACCGGCATAAGGACAACAATGTCAGAAGGAAATCTCACAAGACACAATCCCTAGACGAAGAGCTGTAGGCAACCAGGAGCTCACAGAGCACAAATCATTTGATTTTTTTCCAGAGTTGATCTCTGTGAGAGGTTATGAAATTCCAGAAGTCAGCACTAAACAAATGTAACAATTAGCAACACTACAAAGACACACGCATGCTTGTCTATAATAACAGTATAGACACAGAAGTCACAAATTTGAGGTGTGTTTGGGCCATTGGGAATGTTGGAAGAATAGTGGGAAGGGTGAGAATGATGTAAATACAATACATAGGTATGAAATTCTCAGAAACTAAAAATATATTAATAAAACAAAATAAAATAAAGGGCAACTCTTTTACTGAACTCTTATATCAACTTTTGAGTGAAAGTTGTTGTGGGCTAACTTATTGCTATTTCACTTGTGTTTTAATTAATATAAAATTAGTGATCATGTTTCAAACATTGCCCTGTCTAATAATCTTACAAGTAAAGTGTGTGCATTACCTTCTTGGGCTTCTACATTTCTGTACTGCTTGGAAGCCATTGGTAAGTCATCTGCACCATTTTCCAGAATATTCTCAGGAATGTCTTGCTAAAATCGATAACAATAATGAGGCATCATAATGAGATCACAGCTGAATTTCCTATTTTGAATTCAGTTAAACTTAAGAGAAAAATTAAAAACTGTTATATTTTCTGCTGGGTGTGGTGGTGTATGCCTTTAATCCTAGCAGTCTGGAGACAGAGGCAGGTTGATATTGGTGAATTTGAGGGCAACCTGGCTGCACAGTGAGTTCCATGAAAGCTGGGATTGTTACACTGATAAAACTTGCCTTAAACTTCCCTGTGTTCCCCCAAATCAGTATATTTTCATAGAAAACCATTTGCCTGCTCTTGAGATCAACTTATCTGTACATATTATATAGTGACATATGATAAATAATCAAGCCTAAGAGCAGAATTAGAAAAACGCTCACCGTCAGAATTTAACAAGGCACTAAGCTCATGATATAGAAGTTATATTCCTCGCCAAAACTGAAACACAATTTTAAAAGTACCTATTTACCTGATAATTATTAATTTGCTTGATATACTATAGCACTAGATTTTTAAAAAAGATTCTATTGAGAAAATCAATTTAGTATTGAAATAAGACATTGGCTTGGCAAGGGAATACAGACTATACCATGCAGAGAAAAATTAAAATATTTTAGAATTAGCTTTGTTTAGGAAAAGATGGATGTACAAAACAAATATTTTTGTGAAAATGTTAGAGATTAGAGAAAATAGTTCCAAAGAATTAAAAAGCAGTAAGTTAATCATTTATATTCATGTAAAGTATGTAAATATTCAATGAAATATTAGACACAATGAAGAGAGGATGTTAATGGAGCATAGTAAGTATTATTATAAAGAAAAGCATCTGAGCATTCATTTGATGTCTGCAATGTTCCAGGTATTTACATACACTTAGCAATAGTAGAGGAGATGTCCTTGTGCAATTACACATTCGGCATTTTTAATGCACCAGTGCAAGGTAGAAAAGACAATTTAAAATTCACATCGACCCCCTGCTATCTAAATAGCATAAGAATAATAGTCATCACTTCATAATTAAGTCACGTGAACTGGGTAACCTTAACACAGAAGCTTCTGTGATGAAACATCACTGACATCATGCCAACTGAAGATTTATAAGTCTTAAAATACCATTGAAATACATGTCAATCTGGTCCCAGCATTTATAAAATAGATGAAGGAGTAGAAAACGCCTAAATGACTATATCCTGAATTTTAAGTTTAAAAAGCTATATGTAGATTTTAACAAGAAGACTAGAAGGGCTGGGTGTGTGGCTGAGTGGTGGAAAATTTACCTTACACTCATTAAGTTCAGAGATGACTTGCTAAATGAAAATCCAAACAGAAGGAAATCTACAAAACTATAATCACAAATGATCTAAATGCCCAGAAGCAGAAAACCTAACTTCCTGGATCTCAGAATGATCCTGTAGATTTAAGTGAGCACTGAAAAACTATGTAGACATTCTTCAAAACTTGAAATTAAGACATGATGCAAAAAAATGAGTGACTTTTTAAGATTTTGAGTGCAAAAATTAAACAAAATTAAAATTTTGCTATTAACATTGGTTATCAAGGGCCTCCATCTAGAGCTGACTATTGTAGCAAAATATGTATATCTCAATTACATGAAGGGCTTTTTCCTCAAATTTTTATTTAAAAACATTCCATGAACAATATCTTTTGATCATGTTTTCCCCACTCTAATGCCCAGATTTTCCCCATCTCCCTTACTCATCCCAGTTCACAACATTTCTCTCTCAAACCACCCCAACCCCACACAAAATGGAAATACTGACATAGAAACAATAAAACAAAAAGGTACAACAAAAACACAAAAACAGCCCCGCCACACACAAAATCCCACAGAGTTTGCTTTGCGTTGATCAGTTCTTCCCGTCATCGGGTCTGCCCTGGAGTGTCATGGATATACTCAGTGACACCCCAAGCAGAACACTGATTTTCCCTTTGGCAGCAGGGATCAATTACAAACAGCTTTCTGGTTAGGTGTAGGAGACCGTGTTCTCTTCCCCCTCTCAGTGCTGGAATTCTGTCTGGAACCTGTGCAGGTCGTCTGTGTACTCACACAGTCTCAGAATTTATATGTACATTGGTCTTGGTCCCATTGTGTCTGGAAGACACTGTTTCCTTGACCTTATCCATTACCACTGGCTCTTATAATCATTCTGCTTTCTTTTCTACATAAACATTAAGCGTTAAAGTGGCAGGTTTGATGAAGACATCCAATTTATCACTAGGTGCTTCAAAATCTCTCATTATCTGCATATTGCCTAGTTATGGATTTCTATGTTGATTCTCATCTTCTGCAAGAGGAAACTTCTCTGATGAGGATTGATCTATGGGTATATGGGTGTGTCTTTAGGAATCATTTTGTGCTATATTCCCTTAACAGTGTAGTCACATATTCTTGACTTCTTTACCAATGTCAGCTATGTATTCCATAACATGCACTACCTAAATCTAATCATAAGGTGGCTGGTTATTTGTGCCACTATGGGATCAATATATGGTGCAGGCAGGTGGATGTTGTAAGCAACAGCATTTGTAGCTGGTGATATTGTTACATTTGTCCTCTGCCAGCTTGAAGTGTACCATCCAGCACTATGAATACTAGTCAGCAGGACTGAAGCTTCTAGATGGGCAACAGCTGATGATATACCTAAGTGTTGTCTTCAGCAATAGGTTCTTCCTATTATGTTGTAGAGTGCAATCAATAATAGCCTTAGCCACAGCCTATGGTGTCTGAAGAATTCTGTGTGACCACAGCATCTTAGATAAGTGGTTCAGGTCAAACTAGATGGTTCTGTGTTGAAGAATTAAATAGATCCATATTTATCATTCTGCAAACATTTCAAGTACAAATGGTTGAAGACCTCAACAGAAGACCAGAAATGCTGACTCTGATTGAAGAAAAAGTCTGTATTAGACTGGAATTCCTTTTCCCGGGCCAGAAGTTTTGAACCAGTTACCAATAGCACAGACATTAAAACGAACAATTAATAAATGTGACCCAATGAAGCTGAAAAGCTTCTGCGTATCAAAGCACGGCATCATTTAAGCCAAGTGATGGCATACAGAATAGAATAAACCTTTACCAGTTATACATCTGATAATAGAGGATTAGCACCTAAAACATACAAAGAAATAAAACTAAATATCAAGAAAACAAATCATGGGATGCAGAACTAGGCAGGGAGTTCTCAAAACATGCAACAAATGTCTGTGAAATATTTAAAGGGTTGGCAAGAGACTTGACTCTAGAGAGGTTCCCAGGTGTCCATGGAGATGTTGCCAGCTAGATCCTTGGGCAGCTGAGGAGAGGGAGCCTGAAATGGCCCGATCCTATAGCCATACCATAGAAGCTTCATCTGGCAATGGATGAAGCTAGAGACAGAGACCCACATTGGAGAACTGGACTGAGCTCCCAAGGTCCAAATGAGGAGCAGAAGGAGGGAGAACATGAGCAAGGAAGTCAGGACCGCGAGTGGTGCACCCACCCACTGAGACAGTGGGGCTGATCTAATGGGAGCTCACCAAGGCCAGCTGGACTGGGACTGATGCTGTGGCGGACGAGGAGGGCTGACTGCGAAGCCAAGGACAGTGACACTGGATTTTGATTCTACTGCATGAACTGGCTTTGTGGGAGCCTAGTCTGTTTGGATGCTCACCTTCCTAGACCTGGATGGAGGGGGAAGGGCCTTGGACTTCCCACAGGGCAGGGAACCCTGACTGCTTTTTGGACTGGATAGGGAGGTGGAGGGGAGAGGGAGGGGGGAATTGGGAGGAGGTCGGAATTTTTAATTAAAAATAAATAAATAAATAAATGAAAAAAATGTTCAACATCTTTAGTTATCAGGGAAATATTAATCAAAACCACCTTCAGATTTCATTTTACCTAAATCCAAATGTTCAAGACAATAAAACAAATGACAGCTCATGCTGGCGAGGATGTAGGGAAAGGGGGACAGTTATTCATAACTGAAGGAACTGAAAATATTTAAAATTTTATGAATATCTTATAAACATTATTTTTGTGACTAATTATATATTCTTAGCTGGCCAAGATGGAAATCATTATGACCAGGATGGCTTTGAACTCATGGGGAGTTACACCTGCCTCTGTCTCTCACGTTTTGGGATAAAGAGTGTGTGCTATGATGCCTGGCTCCAACAGATTATTAGAACAAAGTAATTCAAATCTATTATTATACTAATTTAAAGAAAAATATTTTTGAATTTATAATTTTTTAAAACATTAATATTTTTCTAATTAGAGTATTAAGACATAGAAAGTTCCTTTAAAATAAATAAATAACCGAATGATAGATAAATAAATAAAACTTATTATCACAAGTAAAACTTAAAATAATTTTTAGAAAACTACTTCTAAGTTCCATACTCTATAATACATTATTTGGAAACATAAGTTATTGGGTAGATGCCCTATTTAACGTAATTAACAAGCTGGTTACATATTCATAAAAGCATGAAAATTATAAAAATTCCACCACTCAAAATCAAAAGTAAAACTTCTAATGTTTACTTATCCAAATACTCCCAAATTTCAAATTATCCTTACTGTGGTAAAACTATTTAACCTATGATTTCCCTGTGATTACATATTTCTTATCTCACTGTCGATTTTCATGGTGTTAAAATATTTAACATGTTTTAGTATTTTTCTTCGTAAAGACATTAAAATTGCTATAATTTTAGATAAAAGCTTTTATTTGACTAATTGTCATTCTAAAATTATAACATTTTGACAACTGCTATATTCTAATAGTTCTAACACCACAAAGAAGATATTTAGGGCAAGAATTTATCTCAAAAGGCTGTGATTACCTGTGTTGCAAAGCTAGCTTTGTTCTCAATCCTTGAACACATAGAAATCAGTGACTCTGATTTGGAGTAATGTCTTTAAAGCAAAAACACACAACAAACCATGTGAGTAATAGCTTATAAAATATTCTGAAAGTTTAGTTATTTGAATAGCAAATGCTACTTCTTTATACTGTTCTTAAACATTTGGTTTATAAAATTCTTTCAGTTGTTAGTTTCTGCCTCTAGTTCTCCCAATCTTTGCACTTCATAATAAGGATTCATACAGACTTCCACATCAAATAGTGTCAATCTCAATCAATAAATTGTTGGAACCAGAAAATCATTTTCTTGAAAAGGGTCTGTCCTTGATGATTGCACCCAAATTACAATCAATTTCTCACATAGCCTTCCAACTTAAATTTAAATAGAATGATAGACCAAAGCAAGGCAGAAGGAAGCAATGTCTTTATTCTAATTCTGTTCATAAAACACCAAGCTATATAATTTACAAATGGTAGCCTTCATTCTTTAGAATAGGAAAAAAACATTGTCATGGAACCATCACATCCATTCATCCAAAACAGCTAATTCAGGCATAAAAACCCATTAAAATGCTTGAATACTAAACTTACAAGTGAACACCTAAACGTGTACATTAGTGGTAGGAATGCTCTTCTCAGGGAGGTTCAATCGTTACAACATAAATAACACAGTTAGGCTTCCTGATTAGTTCAGGCTTATTCAGCTACCACTGAGCATTTAAAAAACCTTCACATGTGCTCAGTTGAGGTCAGAGACTTCTGGAAAGGCAGATCCCTTGTACTTTTGCCTCTGTTTCCCTCTATATTCTCTAGATATCTTCCTTCTATAGGATATAATTCCTTGTTCCATCTTTTACAGTCTTCAGTGGTGTCCTTCAGCCTTTAAATATTCATCCCAGGAAGGTGCAGATTCCTGAATGTATGGGTTCAAAGAACCTGGGTAGCAGCTATCTCCCTGATTCAGCCAAATAAGGTAAATGAGAGTTAGTACCCACCCCATGCCTAGATATGTTCCTACTTCTATGAAGATATTGTTGCTGCACATTTGAATCTGACTTGGGAAAAGGTACACAGGAAAGCAAGCAGCTGCCCTGGGTCACAGATAGATTTCATTGTGTTCCTTCCAGTTCCTGGAACACTCTCTAGCCGGCCCTCTGTGACAGTTTTCTGTTTTCTATAAAGACATCACCATGGCTCAAGGAAATTTCAAAAGAAACTTGGAATTTGTCATTTCTCACAATTAATCACAAAAAGCAACATATTTTTACAAATTACTTTCAGGCCTATTTTAGCATGTAGTTCTAAGAGACTTTCAATATCCTGTGTACTTACAAATAACTTTATTGCCTTCAATTGTAAGCCCAAACACTTAGTCTTTTTGACCACCACGTTGTTTCTTTTAACATTACCCTTCCCTTGTTAAAGTCAGTCTAATCTACCGTTGTGCTCACTTTTCAATGCCCTACTTCTTCTCTTCCACTTGGAATATTTGACTCACTCCCCTATTCTACTGCTGAAGCACTCAAATACTCGTCAGCAAAGAGGTTCTAGTTAATGAACATGTGAACCAGAATTGGGCCATTTATATTTCCACATGCACAGACTACTCTCTTTTACTTTGGGTGTTCCATCAGAACAAATATTTACCTAAGATGCTGAATCTAGTTTGCTGTGCTCAGGATATTTTTTATTAGTTTTCAAGATTCCTTGAACTCAAAATTGTTTAGAATCTGAGATTCTCTAGTAAAAACAGGAATCATAATTTCCTAACAAAAAATTCTAAACTTTGCTGGGTGGTGGTGGTGCACGCCTTTAATCCCAGCACTCAGGAGGCAGAGACAGGTGAATCTCTGGGAGTTCAAGGCCAGCCTGGTCTAGTTCTGGGACAGGCACCAAAGCTACAGAGAAACCCTGTCTCGAAAATAAACTCTAAACTTCATGGAAAGAAACTTGAAGAAAAGTAAAACGTACATTAAGTTTTCAAGAAGCCTGATGTCATGTGGAAACAAAGACCCGATAAAAAGGAAAAAACTTCCATCACTTGGGAAGTTTGAAAAGTAAGCAAAACTGAGAATAAATTAGAAATGCATTTTGAATAGGTGATGAACGTCATAAATATGACATGGTATGTGCACATGCAGTGCATATACAATAAAGTAATTCCAGGACTTCTCTCATCTTGTTCATTTCAAACCTATGACACTATGCACACAGTTAAGTGAGGTTTTTTTGCTCCAATATTTGATGGCAGAATGATGTACCCATGTACTGACTATTAAATTAAAAATGTCAAAAGGTTAAAACAATCTATTGAGCTATGAATAGGTTTCTCAGGAAAACTCTAACCTACAGTTCACAATAAGAAAAACTGACTTTCTATATGAGACCATCACAATGTAGTTAGAAGAGCAAGAAAATGCACAGGATGGCATTCAATTCATGAGATGGCTACTACTTAACTAAGTGGTCATGAAATTAATCAAAATCTTTGGATGACATCTGCTAAACTAGTAAGACAATTACAATGATATAAATCATATTCATGATTATATGAATACATAAAGTAAATCACATGGAATACAGTCAAGAATAGAATATTCAATCAACACTAGCTTCTTAAGCCCTGGTTCAATTTGTAACTTAACATTCATTCTTAAACACTCTAAAATCCTACCGTGATGGAGAGGTGTATTCAAGCTGATTTTCTGTGACTGAAGCAATAGTAAAACAAATTTCAGTATATGATATTACTCTATAAAATATAACATTTATATCTGAAGAAGCTTCTATGGTAAGTAACAGCAATGCTACTGGCAAATGATCAATGCATCAAGAGATATTCACATTGTTCAAATTTATTGGATAAAGAATTAAAGAAATTATCAGCATTTGATACCCAAAAGTAAGTGACCATAAACAAGAATGAACTATCAGACTGATGGAAAATAGTACCATTTACAGAATCAGTACTGACCATAACTAACTATCAAAGTAGGTTGTTTGTTTGGAATATTGGTACTAGGATCCATTTGAAGATAGAAAGATCACATGCACACACACACACGCACTCCAAACCTTCTTCAAATACACAGCTGACAGCAGCATTTTTTCAGGTAAGAATGAAACAGCCTCTCAGAGAGAACTTGAGACAATAAACATTGTACCTTTTAATTCTCCATAAGATGATGAAAACTGTTCCAGTATTTTTCATCAAGACTTGCAAGAAATCAGAAAATAGAGCTAAGGCAAAATCAGTGCTACACACTCTCCCTGATCTCCTCTGGGGTTAGGTAGCCATGAGCCCTTATATATCTGGCTGTAATTCTTGTTCTGACCTATGATGTAATTTGGCAGAAACTCAATTGCTACTGTTTTCCACCCTTGACCTCCTTCAGTACACATCCTTTCTGTACATTGCTCAATGTAGAAGTTTAAAAGTATGCACTAGGAAGACAAGGTCAGAGAATGTTGCTATGGAAGATGGATTGTTATTAAATTATAGGTGCATACCTAGTTATGTGCATGAACATCACTTAATAAATCACTAACATTCTTTCTATCGGGATAGAAAATTAGTTTTCTTTTTAAATAAAACACTGGCTTTTTGGGAGCCTAGGCAGTTTGGATGCTCACCTAACTAGACCTGGATGGAGGTGGGTGATCCTTGGACTTCCCACAGGGCAGAAAACCCTGATTGCTCTTTGGGCTGATTGGGGTAGGGGGAGGGAAATGGGAGGCAGTGGCGGGGAGGAGGCAGAACTCTTTAATAAAGAGCACAAGCAGGCCTAAGCGGGCGACAGAGCACAGACCGGGGTAAGCAGGCCCAGGCG
>CADCXT010002544.1:0-57577 GCA_902806775.1 Microtus agrestis | reverse complement strand
TCATTTGAAAGTCAGTGAATTTCACATGAAATGCTTTTGTGAGAAAGCACATGCATGTTACTCTGAAATGGCAAATTCTGTTTAGGATATGTCAAAGTATGGTTAAAGAAGTGAGAACAGGTGTTCCTTTTTCTCTGTAGAAACTTTACTTTGAAGATAATCGATCAGTTGAAAGTCAGTGAATTTCATGTAATGCTTTTGTGAAAAACGCACATGAAGTTAATCTCCAGTAAGAAGCATCTGTTTAGGATATGTCAAAATTGGTTAAAATTGAGAAACAGTGTTCCTTTTCTCTCTAACAAAGCTTTACTTTGAAAGATAATCTGATCATTTGAAAGTCAGTGAATTTCATGTAATGCTTTTGTGTGTCTTGCTTACATGTGTTACTCTGAAATGAGAAGAGTCTGTTTGGGGATATGTCAAAGTATGGTGAAAAGTGAGAACAGTGTTCCTTTTCTCCGTCGAAGCTTTATTTTGAAAGATAATCACGATCATTTGAAAGTCAGTGAATTTCATGAAATGCTTTTGTGAAAAAGCATATGTTTTACTCTGAAATGAAAAGCGTCTGTTTGGGATATGTCGATATGTTTTAAAGTGAGAACAGTGTTCCTTTTCTCTGTAGAAGCTTTACTTTGAAAGATAATGCTGATCATTTGAAAGTCAGTGAATTCATGAAATGCTTTTGTGATTTTGCACATGTGTTACTCTGAAATGAGAAGCGTCTGTTTGGGATATGTCAAAGTATGGTTAAAAGTGAGAACAGTGTTCCTTTTCTCTGTACAACTTTACTTGAAAAGATAATCACGTTCCTTTGAAAGCAAAAGAATTTCATGAAATGCTTGTGGGCTTTATAAAATAGTTACTGTGAAATGAGAAGCGTCTGTTTGGGATATGTCAAAGTATGGTTAAAAGTGAGAACAGTGTTCCTTTTTTCTGTAGAAGATTAACTTTGTAGGAGATAATCACGATCATTTGAAAGTCAGTGATTTCATGAAATGCTTTTGTGAAAGCACATGTTTTACTCTGAAATGAGAAGCGTCTGTTTAGGATATGTCAAAGTATGGTTAAAAGTGAGAACACTTATTCCTTTTCCTCTGTAGAAGCTTTACTTTGAAGAATAATCACTGTTGATCATTTGAAAGTCAGTGAATTCAGACATGCTTTTAATGGCGCACATGTGTTACTCTGAAATGAAAAGCGTCTGTTTGGGATATGTCAAAGTATGGTTAAAAGTGAGAACAGTGTTCCTTTTCTCCGTAGAAGCTTTACTTTGAAAGATAATCCGCGATCATTTGAAAGTCAAGTGAATTTCATGAAATGCTTTGTGAAAGCATACATGTTTTACTCTGAAATGAGAAGCGTCTGTTTGGGACTATGTCAAAGTATGGTTAAAAGTGAGAACAGTGTTCCTTTTCTCCGTAGAAGCAGCTTTTTTTAAGAAAAGAATAATCCACGATCATTTGAAAGTCAGTGAATTTCATGAAATGCTTTTGTGAGAAACGCACATGAGTTAATCTGAAATGAGAAGCATCTGTTTGGGATATGTCAAAGTATGGTTAAAAGTGAGAACAGTGTTCCTTTTCTCTGTAAGCGCTTTACAAGAGAAGATAATCATGATCATTTGAAAGTCAGTAGAATTTCATGAAATGCTTTTGTGAAAAACACATGTGTTACTCTGAAATGAGAAGCGTCTGTTTAGGATATGTCAAAGTATGGTTAAAGAGAAGTACAAAGAACACTGTTCCTTTTCTCTGTAGAAGCTTTACTTTGAAAGATAATCACGATCATTTGAAAGTCCATTGAATTTCACGAAATGCTTTTGTGAAAACGCACATATGTTACTCTGAAATGAAAATCCCTGTTTAGAGATATATTTAAGTATGGTTAAAAGTGAGAACAGTGTTCCTTTTCTCCGTAAAACTACACTTTGAAAGATAATCCGATCATTTGAAAGTCAGTGAATTTCATGAAATGCTTTTGTGAAAAACTTTTATGTGTTACTCTGAAATGAGAAGCGTCTGTTTAGGATATGTCAAAGTATGGTTAAAAGTGAGAACAGTGTTCCTTTTCTCTGTAGAAGCTTTCTTTGAAAGATAATCACGTTCCTTTGAAGCAAAGAATTTCATGAAATGCTTTTGTGAGAAACACACATGTGTTACTCTGAAATGAGAAGCGTCTGTTTGGGATATGTCAAAGTATGGTTAAAAATTGAGAACGGTGTTCCTTTTCTCTGTAGAAGCTTTGCTCTGAAAGATAATCACGATCATTTGAAAGTCAGTGAATTTCATGAAATGCTTTTGTGAAACACATGTGTTACTCCTGAAATGAATTCGTCTGTTTAGGATATGTCAAAGTGTTATGGTTAAAAGTGAGAACAGTGTTCCTTTTCTCTGTAGAAGCTTTACTTTAGAAGATAATCACGATCATTTGAAAGTCAGTGAATTTCATAAAATGCTTTTGTGAAAAACACACGGATTAATCTGAAATGAGAAGCATCTGTTTGGGATATGTCAAAGTATATGGTTAAAAGTGAGAACAGTGTTCCTTTTCTCTGTAGAAGCTTTAATTTGAAAGATAATCACGATGCATTTGAAAGTCAGTGAATTTCACAGAAATGCTTTTGTGAAAAGCACATGTGTTACTCTGAAATGAGAAGCGTCTGTTTAGGATATGTCAAAGTATGGTTAAAAGTGAAAACACTGTTCCTTTCTCTGTAAAAGCTTTACTTTGAAAGATAATCATGAAATCATTTGAAAGTCAGTAGATTTCACGAGAAATGCTTTGTGAAACGCACATGTGTTACTCACAAATGAAAAGCGTCTGTTTGAGATATGTCAAAGTATGGTTAAAAGTGAAGACAATTGTTCCTTTTCTCATTAGAAGCTTTACTTTGAAAGATAATCACGCGATCATTTGAAAGTCAGTGAATTTCAAGCGAAATGCTTTTGTGAAAAGCATACATGTGTTACTCTGGAAATGAGAAAGCGTCTGTTTGGGATATGTCAAAGTATGGTTAAAAGTGAGAACAGTGTTCCTTGTCTCTGTAGAAGCTTTGCTTTATGAAAGATAATCACGATCATTTGAAAGTCGAGTGAATATCATGAAATGCTTTTGTGAGAAAACTACATGTGTTACTCTAAAAAAATGAGAAGCGTCTGTTTAGGATATGTCAAAGTATGGTTAAAAGTGAGAACAGTGTTCCTTTTCTCTGTAGAAGCTTTTCTTTGAAAGATAATCACGATCATTTGAAAGTCAGACAGATTTCATACAAATGCTTTTGTGAAAGCACATGTGTTACTCTGAAATGAGAAGCGTCTGTTTAGGATATGTCAAAGATGGTTAAAAGTGAGAACAGTGTTCCTTTTCTCCGTAGAAGATTAACTTTGAAAGATAATCCCGATCATTTGAAAGTCAGTGAATTTCCTTGAAATGCTTTTGTGAGAAAGCACATGTGTTACTCTGAAATGAGAAGCGTCTGTTTAGGATATGTCAAAGTATGGTTAAATGTGGTGAAATGTGTTCCTTTCCTCTGTAGAAGCTTTACTATGAAAGATAATCACACGATCATTTGAAAGTCAGTGAATTTCATGAAATGCTTTTGTGAGAAACGCACATGTCTTACTCTGAAATGAGAAGCCTCTGTTTAGGATATTTCAAAGTATGGTTAAAAGTGAGAACAGTGTTCCTTTTCTCTGTAGAAGCTTTACTTTGAAAGATAATCACGATCATTTGAAAGTCCAGTGAATTTCACGAGAAATGCTTTTGTGAGAAAGCATACATGTGTTACTCTGAAATGAGAAGCGTCTGTTTAGGATATGTCAAAGTATGGTTAAAGGGGAGAACAGTGGTGTTCCTTTTCTCTGTAAGAAGCTTTACTTTGAAAGATAATCACGTTCCTTTGAAAGGCAAGAATTTCATGAAATGCTTTTGTGAAAAACGCACATGTGTTACTCTGAAATGAGAAAGCGTCTGTTTGGGATATGTCAAAGTATGGTTAAAAGTGAGAACAGTGTTTCCTTTTCTCTGTAAAAGCTTTACTTTGAAAGATAATCACGATCATTTGAAAGTCAGTGAATTTCATGAAATGCTTTTGTGAGAAACGCACATGTGTTACTCTGAAATGAGAAGCGTCTGTTTGGGATATGTCAAAGTATGGTTAAAGGTGAGAACAGTGTTCCTTTTCTCTGTAAAAGCTTTGCTCTGAAAGATAATCATGATCATTTGAAAGTCAGTGAATTTGCATGAATTGCTTTTTGTGAGAAAACGCACATGTGTTACTCTGAAATGAGAAGCGTCTATTTAAGGATATGTCAAAGTATGGTGAAAAGTGAGAACAGTTTTCCTTTTCTCTGTAAGAGCTTTACTATGAAAGATAATCATGATCATTTGAAAGTCAGTGAATTCATGAAATTCTTTTGTGAAGAACACATGTGTTACTCTGAAATCAGAAGCGTCTGTTTGGGATATGTCAAAGAGTGGTTAAAAGTGGGAACAGTGTTCCTTTTCTCTGTAGAAGCTTTACTTTGAAAGACGAAATCACGATCATTTGAAAGTCGATGAATTTCATGGAAATGCTTTTGTGAAAAAGCACATGTGTTACTCTGAAATGAGAGCGTCTGTTTTGGATATGTCAAAGTATGGTTAAAAGTGAGAACAGTATTTCCTTTTCTCTGTAGAAGCTTTACTTTGAAAGATAATCACGATCATTTGAAAGTCAGTGAATTTCATGAAATGCTATTGTGAGAAAGCATTTGTGTTACTCCTGCAATGAGAAGCGTCTATTTGGGATATGTCAAGGTATGGTTAAAAGAAGAGGTGAGAACAGTGTTCCTTTTCTCTGTAGAAGATTAACTTTGAAAGATAATCACGATCATTTGAAAGTCAGTGAATTTCATGAAATGCTTTTGTGAGAAACGCACATGTGTTACTCTGAAATGAGAAGCGTCTGTTTGGGATATGTCAAAGTATGGTTAAAAGTGAGAACAGTGTTCCTTTTCTCTGTAGAAGCTTTACTTTGAAAGATAATCACGATCATTTGAAAGTCAGTGAATTTCATGAAATGCTTTTGTGAGAAACGCACATGTGTTACTCTGAAGTGAGAAGCGTCTGTTTGGGATATGTCAAAGTATGGTTAAAAGTGAGAACAGTGTTCCTTTTCTCTGTAGAAGCTTTACTTTGAAAGATAATCACGATCATTTGAAAGTCAAAGAATTTCATGAAATGCTTTTGTGAGAAACGCACATGTGTTACTCTGAAATGAGAAGCGTCTGTTTGGGATATGTCAAAGTATGGTTAAAAGTGAGAACAGTGTTCCTTTTCTCTGTAGAAGCTTTACTTTGAAAGATAATCCCGATCATTTGAAAGTCAGTGAATTTCATGAAATGCTTTTGTGAAAACGCACATGTGTTACTCTGAAATGAGAAGCGTCTGTTTGGGATATGTCAAAGTATGGTTAAAAGTGAGAACAGTGTTCCTTTTCTCTGTAGAAGCTTTACTTTGAAAGATAATCACGATCATTTGAAAGTCAGTGAATTTCATGAAATGCTTTTGTGAAAGCAGCACATGTGTTACTCTGAAATGAGAAGCGTCTGTTTGGGATATGTCAAAGTATGGTTAAAAGTGAGAACAGTGTTCCTTTTCTCTGTAGAAGCTTTACTTTGAAAGATAATCACGATCATTTGAAAGTCAGTGAATTTCATGAAATGCTTTTGTGAGAAACGCACATGTGTTACTCTGAAATGAGAAGCGTCTGTTTGGGATATGTCAAAGTATGGTTAAAAGTGAGAACAGTGTTCCTTTTCTCTGTAGAAGCTTTACTTTGAAAGATAATCACGATCATTTGAAAGTCAGTGAATTTCATGAAATGCTTTTGTGAGAAAGGCACATGTGTTACTCTGAAATGAGAAGCGTCTGTTTGGGATATGTCAAAGTATGGTTAAAAGTGAGAACAGTGTTCCTTTTCTCTGTAGAAGCTTTACTTTGAAAGATAATCACGATCATTTGAAAGTCAGTGAATTTCATGAAATGCTTTTGTGAAAGCACATGTGTTACTCTGAAATGAGAAGCGTCTGTTTGGGATATGTCAAAGTATGGTTAAAAGTGAGAACAGTGTTCCTTTTCTCTGTAGAAGCTTTACTTTGAAAGATAATCACGATCATTTGAAAGTCAGTGAATTTCATGAAATGCTTTTGTGAGAAACGCACATGTGTTACTCTGAAATGAGAAGCGTCTGTTTGGGATATGTCAAAGTATGGTTAAAAGTGAGAACAGTGTTCCTTTTCTCTGTAGAAGCTTTACTTTGAAAGATAATCACGTTCATTTGAAAGTCAGTGAATTTCATGAAATGCTTTTGTGAGAAACGCACATGTGTTACTCTGAAATGAGAAGCGTCTGTTTGGGATATGTCAAAGTATGGTTAAAAGTGAGAACAGTGTTCCTTTTCTCTGTAGAAGCTTTACTTTGAAAGATAATCACGATCATTTGAAAGTCAGTGAATTTCATGAAATGCTTTTGTGAAAGCACATGTGTTACTCTGAAATGAGAAGCGTCTGTTTGGGATATGTCAAAGTATGGTTAAAAGTGAGAACAGTGTTCCTTTTCTCTGTAGAAGCTTTACTTTGAAAGATAATCACGATCATTTGAAAGTCAGTGAATTTCATGAAATGCTTTTGTGAGAAACGCACATGTGTTACTCTGAAATGAGAAGCGTCTGTTTGGGATATGTCAAGTATGGTTAAAAGTGAGAACAGTGTTCCTTTTCTCTGTAGAAGCTTTACTTTGAAAGATAATCACGATCATTTGAAAGTCAGTGAATTTCATGAAATGCTTTTGTGAGAAACGCACATGTGTTACTCTGAAATGAGAAGCGTCTGTTTGGGATATGTCAAGTATGGTTAAAAGTGAGAACAGTGTTCCTTTTCTCTGTAGAAGCTTTACTTTGAAAGATAATCACGATCATTTGAAAGTCAGTGAATTTCATGAAATGCTTTTGTGAGAAACGCACATGTGTTACTCTGAAATGAGAAGCGTCTGTTTGGGATATGTCAAAGTATGGTTAAAAGTGAGAACAGTGTTCCTTTTCTCTGTAGAAGCTTTACTTTGAAAGATAATCACGATCATTTGAAAGTCAGTGAATTTCATGAAATGCTTTTGTGAGAAACGCACATGTGTTACTCTGAAATGAGAAGCGTCTGTTTGGGATATGTCAAAGTATGGTTAAAAGTGAGAACAGTGTTCCTTTTCTCTGTAGAAGCTTAACTTTGAAAGATAATCACGATCATTTGAAAGTCAGTGAATTTCATGAAATGCTTTTGTGAGAAACGCACATGTGTTACTCTGAAATGAGAAGCGTCTGTTTGGGATATGTCAAAGTATGGTTAAAAGTGAGAACAGTGTTCCTTTTCTCTGTAGAAGCTTTACTTTGAAAGATAATCACGATCATTTGAAAGTCAGTGAATTTCATGAAATGCTTTTGTGAGAAACGCACATGTGTTACTCTGAAATGAGAAGCGTCTGTTTGGGATATGTCAAAGTATGGTGAAAAGTGAGAACAGTGTTCCTTTTCTCTGTAGAAGCTTTACTTTGAAAGATAATCACGATCATTTGAAAGTCAGTGAATTTCATGAAATGCTTTTGTGAGAAACGCACATGTGTTACTCTGAAATGAGAAGCGTCTGTTTGGGATATGTCAAAGTATGGTTAAAAGTGAGAACAGTGTTCCTTTTCTCTGTAGAAGCTTTACTTTGAAAGATAATCCCGATCATTTGAAAGTCAGTGAATTTCATGAAATGCTTTTGTGAGAAACGCACATGTGTTACTCTGAAATGAGAAGCGTCTGTTTGGGATATGTCAAAGTATGGTTAAAAGTGAGAACAGTGTTCCTTTTCTCTGTAGAAGCTTTACTTTGAAAGATAATCACGATCTTTGAAAGTCAAAGAATTTCATGAAATGCTTTTGTGAGAAACGCACATGTGTTACTCTGAAATGAGAAGCGTCTGTTTGGGATATGTCAAAGTATGGTTAAAAGTGAGAACAGTGTTCCTTTTCTCTGTAGAAGCTTTACTTTGAAAGATAATCACGATCATTTGAAAGTCAGTGAATTTCATGAAATGCTTTTGAGAAACGCACATGTGTTACTCTGAAATGAGAAGCGTCTGTTTGGGATATGTCAAAGTATGGTTAAAAGTGAGAACAGTGTTCCTTTTCTCTGTAGAAGCTTTACTTTGAAAGATAATCCCGATCATTTGAAAGTCAGTGAATTTCATGAAATGCTTTTGTGAGAAACGCACCTGTGTTACTCTGAAATGAGAAGCGTCTGTTTGGGATATGTCAAAGTATGGTTAAAAGTGAGAACAGTGTTCCTTTTCTCTGTAGAAGCTTTACTTTGAAAGATAATCACGATCATTTGAAAGTCAGTGAATTTCATGAAATGCTTTTGTGAGAAACGCACATGTGTTACTCTGAAATGAGAAGCGTCTGTTTGGGATATGTCAAAGAATGGTTAAAAGTGAGAACAGTGTTCCTTTTCTCTGTAGAAGCTTTACTTTGAAAGATAATCACGATCATTTGAAAGTCAGTGAATATCATGAAATGCTTTTGTGAGAAACGCACATGTGTTACTCTGAAATGAGAAGCGTCTGTTTGGGATATGTCAAAGTATGGTGAAAAGTGAGAACAGTGTTCCTTTTCTCTGTAGAAGCTTCACTTTGAAAGATAATCACGATCATTTGAAAGTCAGTGAATTTCATGAAATGCTTTTGTGAAAGCCACACATGTATCACTCTGAAATGAGATTCGTCTGTTTGGGATATGTCAAAGTATGGTGAAAAGTGAGAACAGTGTTCTTTTTCTTTGTAGAAGCTTTACTCTGAAAGATAATCACTATCATTTGAAAGTCAGTGAATTTTATAGCAATGCTGCTTTTGTGAAAACGCACATGTGTTACTCTGAAATGAACAGATTTTGTTTAGGACCATATCAAAAGTATGGTGAAAAGTGAGAACAGTGTTCCTTTTTCTCTGTAGAAGCTTTACTTTGAATGATAATCACGATCATTTGAAAGTCAGTGACCTTCATCATAATGCTTTTGTGAAACCGCACATGTGTTACTCTGAAATGAGGAAGCGTCTGTTTGGGATATGTCAAAGTATGGTGAAAAGTGAGAACAGTGTTCCTTTTCTCTGTAGAAGCTTTACTTTGAAAGATAATCACAATCATTAGAAGGTCAGTAGATTTCATGAAATGCTTTTTGAGAAACGCAAGCATGTATTTACTCTGAAATGAGAAAGCGTCTGTTTGGGATATGTCAAAGTATGAGATGAAAATTGAGAACAGTGTTCCTTTTCTCTGTAGAAACTTTACTTTGAAAGATAATCACGATCATTTGAAAGTCAGTAGATTTCATGAAATGCTTTTGTGTGAGAAACGCACATGTGTTACTCTGAAATGAGAAGCGTCTGTTTGGGATATGTCAAAGTATGGTTAAAAGTGAGAACAGTGTTCCTTTCCTCTGTAGAAGCTTTACTTTGAAAGATAATCACGATCATTTGAAAGTCATTGAATTTCATGAAATGCTTTTGTGAAGAAACGCACATGTGTTACTCTGAAATGAGAAGCGTCTGTTTGGGATATGTCAAAGTATGAGTGAAAAGTGACAACAGTGTCCCTTTTCTCTGTAGAAGCTTACTTTGAAAGATAATCACGATCATTTGAAAGTCAGTGAATTCATGAAATGCTTTTGTGAGAAACCGCACATGTGTTACTCTGGAAATGACAAGCGTCATGTTTGGAAGATATGTCAAAGTATGGTGAAAAGTGAGAACAGTATTCCTTTCTCTGTAGAAGCTTTACTTTGAAAGATAATCACGTTCATTTGAAAGTGAGTAAGAATTTCATGAAATGCTTTTATGAGAAACGCACATGTGTTACTCTGAAATGAGAAGCGTCTGTTTGGGATATGTCAAAGAATGGGGAAAAGTGAGAACAGTGTTCCTTTTTCTCTGCAGAAGCTTTACTTTGAAAGATAATCAGTTCTTTGAAAGCAAAAGAATTTCATGATATGCTTTTGTGAGAAACGCACATGAGTTACTCTGAAATGAGAAGCGTCTGTTTGGGATATGTCAAAGAATGGGGAAAAGTGAGAACAGTGTTCCTTTTCTCTGTAGAAGCTTTACTTTGAAAGATAATCAGGTTCTCTGAAAGTGTGTGAATTTCATGAAATGCTTTTGTGACAAAAGCACATGTGTTACTCTGAAATGAGAAGCGTCTGTTTGGGATATGTCAGAGTATGGTTAAAAGTGAGAACACTGTTCCTTTTCTCTGTAGAAGCTTTACTTTGAAAGATAATAACGTTCTTTGAAAGCAAAAGAATTTCCCATGAAATGCTTTTGTGAGAAACGCATATGTGTTACTCTGAAATGAGAAGCGTCTTGTTTGGATATGTAAAAGTATGGTTAAAAGTGAGAACAGTGTTCCACTTCTCTATAGAAGCTTTACTTTGAAAGATAATCACGTTCTTTGAAAGCCAAAGAATTTCATGAAATGCTTTTGTGAGAAACGCACATCTATTACTCTGAAATGAGAAGCGTCTGTTTGGGATATGTCAAAGTATGATTAAAAGTGAGAACAGTGTTCCTTTTCTCGGTAGAAGCTTTACATTGAAAGATAATCACGTTCTTTGAAAGCAAAATAATTTCATGAAATGCTTTTTGTGAGAAACGCACATGTGTTAATCTGAAATGAGAAGCGTCTGTTTGGGATATGTAAAAGTATGGTTAAAAGTGAGAACAGTGTTCCTTTTCACTGTAGAAGCTTTACTTTGAAAAATAATCACGTTCTCTGAATGTGAATGAATTTCATGAAATGCTTTTGTGAGAAACGCACATCAGTTACTCTGAAATGAGAAGCGTCTGTTAGGGATATGTAAAAGTATGGTTAAAAGTGAGAACCGTGTTCCTTTTCTCTGTAGAAGATTTACTTTGAAAGATAATCACGTTCTCTGAAAGTGTATGAATTTCATGAAATGCTTTTGTGAAAAACGCCCATGTGTTACTCTGAAATGAGAAGCGTCGGTTTGTTATATATCAAAGTATGGTTAAAAGTGAGAACAGTGTTCCTTTTCTCTGTAGAAGCTTTACTTTGAAAGATAATCACACGTTCTTTGATAGAAAAAGAATTTCATGAAATGCTTTTGTGAAAAACGCACATCTGAAATGAGGAGCCGTCTGTTTGGCATATGTCAAAGAATGGGAAAAAGTGAGAACAGTGTTCCTTTTCTCTGTAGAAGCTTTACTTTGAAAGATAATCACGTTCTTTGAAAGCAAAGAATTTCATGATATGCTTTTGAGAGAAGCGCACATCTGTTACTCTGAAATGAGAAGCGCCTGTTTGGGATATGTCAAAGTATGGTTAAAACTGAGAACAGTGTTCGAGATCTCTGTAGAAGTTTTACTTGGAAAGATAATCACGTTCTTTGAAAGTCAAAAAGAATTCCATGAAATGCTTTTGTGATAAACGCACATCTATTACTCTGAAATGAGAAGCGTCTGTTTGGGATATGTCAAAGTATGATTAAAAGTGAGAACAGTGTTCCTTTTCTCTGTTGAAGCTTTATTTTGAAAGATAATCACGTTCTTTGAAAGCAAAAGAATTTCATGAAATGCTTTTTGAGAAATGCACATCTGTTACTCTGAAATGAGAAGCGTCTGTTTGGGATATGTCAAAGAATGGTGAAAAGTGAGAACAGTGTTCCTTTTCTCTGTAGAAGCTTTACTTTGAAAAATAATCACGTTCTCTGAAAGTTTATGAATTTCATGAAATGCTTTTGTGAGAAACACACATGTGTTACTCTGAAATGAGAAGCGTCTGTTTTGGATATGTCAAAGTATGGTTAAAAGTGAGAACAGTGTTCCGTTTCTCTGTAGAAGCTTTACTTTGAAAGATAATCACGTTCTTTGATAGAAAAAGAATTTCATGAAATGCTTTTGTGAGAAACGCACATCTGAAATGAGAAGCGTCTGTTTGGGATATGTCAAAGAATGGTGAAAAGTGAGAACAGTGTTTCTTTTCTCTGTAGAAGCTTTACTTTGAAAGATAATCACGTTCTCTGAAAGTGTATGAATTTCATGAAATGCTTTTTTGACAAACGCACATGTGTTACTCTGTAATGAGAAGCGTCTGTTTGGGATATGTCAAAGTATGGTTAAAAGTGAGAACAGTGTTCCTTTTCTCTGTAGAAGCTTTACTTTGAAAGATAATCACGTTCTTTGAAAGAAAAGAATTTCATGAAATGCTTTTGTGAGAAACCCACATGTGTTACTCTGAAATAAGAAGCTTCGGTTTGGGATATGTGAAAGTATGGTTAAAAGTGAGAACAGTATTCCTTTTCTCTGTAGAAGCTTTACTTTGAAAGATAATCACGTTCTTTGAAAGCAAAAGAATTTCATGAAATGCTTTTTTGAGAAACGCACATGTGTTACTCTGAAATGAGAAGCGTCTGTTTGGGATATGTCAAAGAATGGGGAAAAGTGAGAACAGTCTTCCTTTTCTCTGTAGAAGCTTTACTTTGAAAGATAATCACGATCTTTGAAAGTCAAAGAATTTCATGATATGCTTTTGTGAGAAACGCACATGTGTTACTCTGAAATGAGAAGCGTCAGTTTGGGATATGTCAAAGAATGGGGAAAAAGTGAGAACAGTGTTCCTTTCTCTGTAGAAGCTTTACTTTGAATGATAATCACGTTCTCTGAAAGTGTTTGAATTTCATGAAATGCTTTTTTGACAAAAGCACATGTGTTACTCTGAAATGAGAAGCGTCTGTTTGGGATATGTCAGAGTATGGTTAAAAGTGAGAACACTGTTCCTTTTCTCTGTAGAAGCTTTACTTTGAAAGATAATCACGTTCTTTGATAGAAAAAGAATTCCATGAAATGCTTTTGTGAGAAACGCACATGTGTTACTCTGAAATGAGAAACTTCTGTTTGGGTTATGTCAAAGTATGGTTAAAAGTGAGAACAGTATTCCTTTTCTCTGTAGAAGCTTTACTTTGAAAGATAATCACGTTCATTGAAAGCAAAAGAATTTCATGAAATGCTTTTTTGAGAAACGCACATGTTTTACTCTGAAATGAGAAGCGTTTGTTTGGGATATGTAAAAGTATGGTTAAAAGTGAGAACAGTGTTCCACTTCTCTGTAGAAGCTTTACTTTGAAAGATAATCACGTTCTTTGAAAGCAAAAGAATTTCATGAAATGCTTTTGTGAGAAACGCACATCTATTACTCTGAAATGAGAAGCTTCTGTTTGGGATATGTCAAAGTATGGTTAAAAGTGAGAACAGTGTTCCTTTTCTCTGTAGAAGCTTTACATTGAAAGATAATCACGTTCTTTGAAAGCAAAAGAATTTCATGAAATGCTTTTGTGAGAAACGCACATGTGTTACTCTGAAATGAGAAGCATCTTTTTGGGATATGTAAAAGTATGTTTAAAAGTGAGAACAGTGTTCCTTTTCTCTGTAGAAGCTTTACTTTGAAAGATAATCACGTTCTTCTGAAAGTGATGAATTTCATGAAATGCTTTTGTGAGAAACGCACATCAGTTACTCTGAAATGAGAAGCGTCTGTTTGGGATATGTAAAGTATGGTTAAAAGTGAGAACCGTTTTCCTTTTCTCTGTAGAAGATTTTCTTTGAAAGATAATCACGTTCTCTGAAAGTGTATGAATTTCATGAAATGCTTTTTTGAGAAACGCCCATGTGTTACTCTGAAATGAGAAGCGTCGGTTTGGGATATATCAAAGTATGGTTAAAAGTGAGAACAGTGTTCCTTTTCTCTGTAGAAGCTTTACTTTGAAAGGTAATGACGAGGATTTGAAAGTCAGTGAATTTCATGAAAATGCTTTTTTGAGAAATGCAAATCTGTTACTCTGAAATGAGAAGTGTCTGCTTGGGATATGTCAAAGTATGGTTAAAATTGAGAACAGTGTTCCTTTTCTCCGTTGAAGCTTTATTTTGAAAGATAATCACGTTCTTTGAAAGCAAAAGTATTTCATGAAATGCTTTTGTGAGAAACGCACATCTATTACTCTGAAATGAGAAGCGTCTGTTTGGGATATGTCAAAGTATGGTTAAAAGTGAGAACAGTGTTCCTTTTCTCTGTTGAAGCTTTATTTTGAAAGATAATCACGTTCTTTGAAAGCAAAAGAATTTCATGAAATGCTTTTGTGAGAAACGCACATGTGTTACTCTGAAATGAGAAGCGTCTGTTTGGGATATGTCAAAGAATGGGGAAAAGTGAGAACAGTGTTCCTTTTCTCTGTAGAAGCTTTACTTTGAAAGATAATCACGTTTTCTGAAAGTGTATGAATTTCATGAAATGCTTTTTTGACAAACGCACATGTGTTACTCTGAAATGAGAAGCGTCTGTTTGGGATATGTCAAAGTATGGTTAAAAGTGAGAACACTGTTCCTTTTCTCTGTAGTAGCTTTACTTTGAAAGATAATCACGTTCTCTGAAAGTGTATGAATTTTATAAAATGCTTTTGTGAGAAACGCACATGTGTTACTCTGAAATGAGAAGCGTCTGTTTGGGATATGTCAAAGAATGGGGAAAAGTGAGAACAGTGTTCCTTTTCTCTGTAGAAGCTTTACTTTGAAAGATAATCACGTTTTCTGAAAGTGTATGAATTTTATGAAATGCTTTTTTGACAAACGCACATGTGTTACTCTGAAATGAGAAGCGTCTGTTTGGGATATGTCAAAGTATGGTTAAAAGTGAGAACACTGTTCCTTTTCTCTGTAGTAGCTTTACATTGAAAGATAATCACGTTCTCTGAAAGTAATGAATTTTATGAATTGCTTTGTGAGAACTGCACATGTGTTACTCTGAAATGAGAAGCGTCTGTTTGGGATATGTCAAAGAATGGGGAAAAGTGAGAACAGTGTTCCTTTTCTCTGTAGAAGCTTTACTTTGAAAGATAATCACGTTCATTGAAAGCAAAAGAATTTCATGAAATGCTTTTTTGAGAAACGCACATGTTTTACTCTGAAATGAGAAGCGTTTGTTTGGGATATGTAAAAGTATGGTTAAAAGTGAGAACAGTGTTCCACTTCTCTGTAGAAGCTTTACTTTGAAAGATAATCACGTTCTTTTGAAAGCAAAAGAATTTCATGAAATGCTTTTGTGAGAAACGCACATCTATTACTCTGAAATGAGAAGCTTCTGTTTGGGATATGTCAAAGTATGGTTAAAAGTGAGAACAGTGTTTCTTTTCTCTGTAGAAGGTTTACATTGAAAGATAATCACGTTCTTTGAAAGCAAAAGAATTTCATGAAATGCTTTTGTGAGAATCGCACATGTGTTACTCTGAAATGAGAAGCATCATTTTGGGATATGTAAAAGTATGTTTAAAAGTGAGAACAGTGTTCCTTTTCTCTGTAGAAGCTTTACTTTGAAAGATAATCACGTTCTCTGAAAGTGTATGAATTTCATGAAATGCTTTTTTGAGAAACGCCCATGTGTTACTCTGAAATGAGAAGCGTCGGTTTGGGATATATCAAAGTATGGTTAAAAGTGAGAACAGTGTTCCTTTTCTCTGTAGAAGCTTTACTTTGAAAGGTAATGACGAGGATTTGAAAGTCAGTGAATTTCATGAAATGCTTTTTTGAGAAATGCAAATCTGTTACTCTGAAATGAGAAGTGTCTGCTTGGGATATGTCAAAGTATGGTTAAAATTGAGAACAGTGTTCCTTTTCTCCGTTGAAGCTTTATTTTGAAAGATAATCACGTTCTTTGAAAGCAAAAGTATTTCATGAAATGCTTTTGTGAGAAACGCACATCTATTACTCTGAAATGAGAAGCGTCTGTTTGGGATATGTCAAAGTATGGTTAAAAGTGAGAACAGTGTTCCTTTTCTCTGTTGAAGCTTTATTTTGAAAGATAATCACGTTCTTTGAAAGCAAAAGAATTTCATGAAATGCTTTTGTGAGAAACGCACATGTGTTACTCTGAAATGAGAAGCGTCTGTTTGGGATATGTCAAAGAATGGGGAAAAGTGAGAACAGTGTTCCTTTTCTCTGTAGAAGCTTTACTTTGAAAGATAATCACGTTTTCTGAAAGTGTATGAATTTCATGAAATGCTTTTTTGACAAACGCACATGTGTTACTCTGAAATGAGAAGCGTCTGTTTGGGATATGTCAAAGTATGGTTAAAAGTGAGAACACTGTTCCTTTTCTCTGTAGTAGCTTTACTTTGAAAGATAATCACGTTTTCTGAAAGTGTATGAATTTTATGAAATGCTTTTGTGAGAAACGCACATGTGTTACTCTGAAATGAGAAGCGTCTGTTTGGGATATGTCAAAGAATGGGGAAAAGTGAGAACACTGTTCCTTTTCTCTGTAGTAGCTTTACATTGAAAGATAATCACGTTCTCTGAAAGTGTATGAATTTTATGAATTGCTTTTGTGAGAACTGCACATGTGTTACTCTGAAATGAGAAGCGTCTGTTTGGGATATGTCAAAGAATGGGGAAAAGTGAGAACAGTGTTCCTTTTCTCTGTAGAAGCTTTACTTTGAAAGATAATCACGTTCTTTGAAAGCAAAAGAATTTCATGAAATGCTTTTTTGAGAAACGCACATGTTTTACTCTGAAATGAGAAGCGTTTGTTTGGGATATGTAAAAGTATGGTTAAAAGTGAGAACAGTGTTCCACTTCTCTGTAGAAGCTTTACTTTGAAAGATAATCACGTTCTTTGAAAGCAAAAGAATTTCATGAAATGCTTTTGTGAGAAACGCACATCTATTACTCTGAAATGAGAAGCTTCTGTTTGGGATATGTCAAAGTATGGTTAAAAGTGAGAACAGTGTTTCTTTTCTCTGTAGAAGGTTTACATTGAAAGATAATCACGTTCTTTGAAAGCAAAAGAATTTCATGAAATGCTTTTGTGAGAATCGCACATGTGTTACTCTGAAATGAGAAGCATCATTTTGGGATATGTAAAAGTATGTTTAAAAGTGAGAACAGTGTTCCTTTTCTCTGTAGAAGCTTTACTTTGAAAGATAATCACGTTCTCTGAAAGTGTATGAATTTCATGAAATGCTTTTGTGAGAAACGCACATCAGTTACTCTGAAATGAGAAGCGTCTGTTTGGGATATGTAAAAGTATGGTTAAAAGTGAGAATCGTTTTCTTTTTCTCTGTAGAAGATTTTCTTTTAAAGATAATCACGTTCTCTGAAAGTGTATGAATTTCATGAAATGCTTTTTTGAGAACGCCCATGTGTTACTCTGAAATGAGAAGTGTCGGTTTGGGATATATCAAAGTATGGTTAAAAGTGAGAACAGTGTTCCTTTTCTCTGTAGAAGCTTTACTTTGAAAGGTAATGACGAGGATTTGAAAGTCAGTGAATTTCATGAAATGCTTTTTTGAGAAATGCAAATCTGTTACTCTGAAATGAGAAGTGTCTGTTTGGGATATGTCAAAGTATGGTTAAAATTGAGAACAGTGTTCCTTTTCTCCGTTGAAGCTTTATTTTGAAAGATAATCACGTTCTTTGAAAGCAAAAGTATTTCATGAAATGCTTTTGTGAGAAACGCACATCTATTACTCTGAAATGAGAAGCGTCTGTTTGGGATATGTCAAAGTATGGTTAAAAGTGAGAACAGTGTTCCTTTTCTCTGTTGAAGCTTTATTTTGAAAGATAATCACGTTCTTTGAAAGCAAAAGAATTTCATGAAATGCTTTTGTGAGAAACGCACATGTGTTACTCTGAAATGAGAAGCGTCTGTTTGGGATATGTCAAAGAATGGGGAAAAGTGAGAACAGTGTTCCTTTTCTCTGTAGAAGCTTTACTTTGAAAGATAATCACGTTTTCTGAAAGTGTATGAATTTCATGAAATGCTTTTTTGACAAACGCACATGTGTTACTCTGAAATGAGAAGCGTCTGTTTGGGATATGTCAAAGTATGGTTAAAAGTGAGAACACTGTTCCTTTTCTCTGTAGTAGCTTTACTTTGAAAGATAATCACGTTCTCTGAAAGTGTATAAATTTTATGAAATGCTTTTGTGAGAAACGCACATGTGTTACTCTGAAATGAGAAGCGTCTGTTTGGGATATGTCAAAGAATGGGGAAAAGTGAGAACAGTGTTCCTTTTCTCTGTAGAAGCTTTACTTTGAAAGATAATCACGTTCTCTGAAAGTGTATGAATTTTATGAAATGCTTTTTTGACAAACGCACATGTGTTACTCTGAAATGAGAAGCGTCTGTTTGGGATATGTCAAAGTATGGTTAAAAGTGAGAACACTGTTCCTTTTCTCTGTAGTAGCTTTACATTGAAAGATAATCACGTTCTCTGAAAGTGTATGAATTTTATGAATTGCTTTTGTGAGAAACGCACATGTGTTACTCTGAAATGAGAAGCGTCTGTTTGGGATATGTCAAAGAATGGGGAAAAGTGAGAACAGTGTTCCTTTTCTCTGTAGAAGCTTTACTTTGAAAGATAATCACGTTCTTTGAAAGCAAAAGAATTTCATGAAATGCTTTTTTGAGAAACGCACATGTGTTACTCTGAAATGAGAAACGTCAGTTTGGGATATATAAAAGTATGGTTAAAAGTGAGAACAGTGTTCCTTTTCTCTGTTGAACCTTTAATTTGAAAGGTAATCACGTTCTTGAAAGCAAAAGAATTTCATGAAATTCTTTTGTGAGAAACGCACATCTGTTACTCCGAAATGAGAAGCGTCTGTTTGGGATATGTCAAAGTATGGTTAAAAGTGAGAACAGTGTTCCTTTTCTCTGTAGAAGCTTTACATTGAAAGATGATCACGTTCTTTGAAAGCAAAAGAATTTCATGAAATGCTTTTGTGAGAAACTCAGATGTGTTACTCTGAAATGAGAATCGTCCTTTTGGGATATGTAAAAGTATGGTTAAAAGTGAGAACAGTGTTCCTTTTCTCTGTAGAAGCTTTACTTTGAAAGATAATCACGTTCTCTGAAAGTGTATGAATTTCATGAAATGCTTTTGTGAGAAACGCACATCAGTTACTCTGAAATGAGAAGCGTCTGTTTGGGATATGTAAAAGTATGGTTAAAAGTGAGAACCGTTTTCTTTTTCTCTGTAGAAGATTTTCTTTGAAAGATAATCACGTTCTCTGAAAGTGTATGAATTTCATGAAATGCTTTTTTGAGAAACGCCCATGTGTTACTCTGAAATGAGAAGCGTCGGTTTGGGATATATCAAAGTATGGTTAAAAGTGAGAACAGTGTTCCTTTTCTCTGTAGAAGCTTTACTTTGAAAGGTAATGACGAGGATTTGAAAGTCAGTGAATTTCATGAAATGCTTTTTTGAGAAATGCAAATCTGTTACTCTGAAATGAGAAGTGTCTGTTTGGGATATGTCAAAGTATGGTTAAAATTGAGAACAGTGTTCCTTTTCTCCGTTGAAGCTTTATTTTGAAAGATAATCACGTTCTTTGAAAGCAAAAGTATTTCATGAAATGCTTTTGTGAGAAACGCACATCTATTACTCTGAAATGAGAAGCGTCTGTTTGGGATATGTCAAAGTATGGTTAAAAGTGAGAACAGTGTTCCTTTTCTCTGTTGAAGCTTTATTTTGAAAGATAATCACGTTCTTTGAAAGCAAAAGAGTTTCATGAAATGCTTTTGTGAGAAACGCACATGTGTTACTCTGAAATGAGAAGCCTCTGTTTGGGATATGTCAAAGAATGGGGAAAAGTGAGAACAGTGTTCCTTTTCTCTGTAGAAGCTTTACTTTGAAAGATAATCACGTTTTCTGAAAGTATATGAATTTCATGAAATGCTTTTTTGACAAACGCACATGTGTTACTCTGAAATGAGAAGCGTCTGTTTGGGATATGTCAAAGTATGGTTAAAAGTGAGAACACTGTTCCTTTTCTCTGTAGTAGCTTTACTTTGAAAGGTAATCACGATCATTTGAAAGTCATTGAATTTCATGAAATGCTTTTTTGAGAAACGCACATCTGTTACTCTGAAATAAGAAGCGCTTGTTAGGGATATGTCAAAGTATGGTTAAAAGTGAGAACAGTGTTCCTTTTCTCTGTAGAAGCTTTACTTTGAAAGATAATCACGTTCTTTGAAAGCAAAAGAATTTCATGAAATGCTTTTTTGAGAAACGCACATGTGTTACTCTGAAATGAGAAACGTAAGTTTGGGATATATAAAAGTATGGTTAAAAGTGAGAACAGTGTTCCTTTTCTTTTTTGAACCTTTAATTTGAAAGGTAATCACGTTCTTTGAAAGCAAAAAATTTCATGAAATTCTTTTGTGAGAAACGCACATCTGTTACTCTGAAATGAGAAGCGTCTGTTTGGCATATGTCAAAGTATGTTTAAAAGTGAGAACAGTGTTCCTTTTCTCTGTAGAGGCTTTACAGTGAAAGATAATCACGTTTTTGAAAGCAAAAGAATTTCATGAAATGCCTTTGTGAGAAACTCACTTGTGTTACTCTGAAATGAGAATCGTCCTGTTGGGATATGTAAAAGTATGGTTAAAAGTGAGAACAGTGTTCCTTTTCTCTGTAGAAGCTTTGCTTTGAAAGATAATCATGTTCTCTGAAAGTGTATGAATTTCATGAAATGCTTTTGTGAGAAACGCACATCAGTTACTCTGAAATGCGAAGCGTCTGTTTGGGATATGTAAAAGTATGGTTAAAAGTGAGAACCGTTTTCCTTTTCTCTGTAGAAGATTTACTTTGAAAGATAATCACGTTCTCTGAAAGTATGAATTTCAAGAAATGCTTTTTTGAGAAACGCACATCTGTTACTCTGAAATAAGAAGCGTTTGTTAGGGATATGTCAAAGTATGGTTAAAAGTGAGAACAGTGTTCCTTTTCTCTGTAGAAGCTTTACTCTGAAGAATAATCATGTTCTTTGAAAGCAAAAGAATTTCATGAAATGCTTTTTTGAGAAACGCTCATGTGTTACTCTGAAATGAGAAACGTCAGTTTGGGATATATAAAAGTATGGTTAAAAGTGAGAACAGTGTTCCTTTTCTCTGTAGAAGCTTTAATTTGAAAGGTAATCACGTTCTTTGAAAGCAAAAGAATTTCATGAAATGCTTTTGTGAGAAACGCACATCTGTTACTCTGAAATGAGAAGCGTCTGTTTGGGATATTTCAAAGTATGGTTAAAAGTGAGAACAGTGTTCCTCTTCTCTGTAGAAGCTTTACTTTGAAAGATAATCACGTTCTCTGAAAGTCATTGAATTTCATGAAATGCTTTTTTGAAAAAAGCACATGTGTTACTCTGAAATGAGAAGCGTCTGTTTGGGATATGTCAGAGTATGGTTAAAAGTGAGAACACTGTTCCTTTTCTCTGTAGAAGCTTTACTTTGAAAGATAATAACGTTCTTTGAAAGCAAAAGAATTTCATGAAATGCTTTTTTGAGAAACGCACATGTGTTACTCTGAAATGAGAAGCGTTTGCTTGGGATATGTAAAAGTATGGTTAAAAGTGAGAACAGTGTTCCACTTCTCTATAGAAGCTTTACTTTGAAAGATAATCACGTTCTTTGAAAGCAAAAGAATTTCATGAAATGCTTTTGTGAGAAACGCACATCTATTACTCTGAAATGAGAAGCGTCTGTTTGGGATATGTCAAAGTATGATTAAAAGTGAGAACAGTGTTCCTTTTCTCGGTAGAAGCTTTACATTGAAAGATAATCACGTTCTTTGAAAGCAAAATAATTTCATGAAATGCTTTTGTGAGAAACGCACATGTGTTACTCTGAAATGAGAAGCGTCATTTTGGGATATGTAAAAGTATGGTTAAAAGTGAGAACAGTGTTCCTTTTCTCTGTAGAAGCTTTACTTTGAAAGATAATCACGTTCTCTGAATGTGTATGAATTTCATGAAATGCTTTTGTGAGAAACGCACATCAGTTACTCTGAAATGAGAAGCGTCTGTTAGGGATATGTAAAAGTATGGTTAAAAGTGAGAACCGTTTTCCTTTTCTCTGTAGAAGATTTACTTTGAAAGATAATCACGTTCTCTGAAAGTGTATGAATTTCATGAAATGCTTTTGTGAGAAACGCACATGTGTTACTCTGAAATGAGAAGCGTCGGTTTGTTATATATCAAAGTATGGTTAAAAGTGAGAACAGTGTTCCTTTTCTCTGTAGAAGCTTTACTTTGAAAGATAATCACGTTCTTTGGTAGAAAAAGAATTTCATGAAATGCTTTTGTGAGAAACGCATATCTGAAATGAGGAGCGTCTCTGTTTGGCATATGTCAAAGAATGGGGAAAAGTGAGAACAGTGTTCCTTTTCTCTGTAGAAGCTTTACTTTGAAAGATAATCACGTTCTTTGAAAGCAAAAGAATTTCATGATATGCTTTTGTGAGAAACGCACATCTGTTACTCTGAAATGAGAAGCGTCTGTTTGGGATATGTCAAAGAATGGGGAAAAGTGAGAACAGTGTTCCTTTTCTCTGTAGAAGCTTTACTTTGAAAGATAATCAAGTTCTCTGAAAGTGTTTGAATTTCATGAAATGCTTTTTTGACAAACGCACATGTGTTACTCTGAAATGAGAAGCGTCTGTTTGGGATATGTCAAAGTATGGTTAAAAGTGAGAACAGTGTTCCTTTTCTCTGTAGAAGCTTTACTTTGAAAGATAATCACGTTCTTTGATAGAAAAAGAATTTCATGAAATGCTTTTGGGAGAAACGAACATGTGTTACTCTGAAATGAGAAGCTTCTGTTTGGGTTATGTCAAAGTATGGTTAAAAGTGAGAACAGTATTCCTTTTCTCTGTAGAAGCTTTACTTTAAAAGATAATCACGTTCTTTGAAAGCAAAAGAATTTCATGAAATGCATTTTTGAGAAACGCACATGTGTTACTCTGAAATGAGAAGCGTTTGTTTGGGATATGTAAAAGTATGGTTAAAAGTGAGAACAGTGTTCCACTTCTCTGTAGAAGCTTTACTTTGAAAGATAATCACGTTCTTTGAAAGCAAAAGAATTTCATGAAATGCTTTTGTGAGAAACGCACATGTGTTACTCTGAAATGAGAAGCGTCATTTTGGGATATGTAAAAGTATGGTTAAAAGTGAGAACAGTGTTCCTTTTCTCTGTAGAAGATTTACTTTGAAAGATAATCACGTTCTCTGAAAGTGTATGAATTTCATGAAATGATTTTTGAGAAATGCCCATGTGTTACTCTGAAATGAGAAGCGTCGGTTTGTTATGTATCAAAGTATGGTTAAAAGTGAGAACAGTGTTCCTTTTCTCTGTAGAAGCTTTACTTTGAAAGGTAATGACGAGGATTTGAAAGTCAGTGAATTTCATGAAATGCTTTTTTGAGAAATGCAAATCTGTTACTCTGAAATGAGAAGCGTCTGTTTGGGATATGTCAAAGTAAGTTTAAAAGTGAGAACAGTGTTCCTTTTTTCTGTAGACTCTTTATTTTGAAAGATAATCACGTTCTTTGAAAGCAAAAGAATTTCATGAAATGCTTTTGTGAGAAACGCACATCTGTTACTCTGAAATGAGAAGCGTCTGTTTGGGATATGTCAAAGTATGGTTAAAAGTGAGAACAGTGTTCGAGATCTCTGTAGAAGCTTTACTTGGAAAGATAATCACGTTCTTTGAAAGCAAAAGAATTCCATGAAATGCTTTTGTTATAAACGCACATCTATTACTCTGAAATGAGAAGCGTCTGTTTGGGATATGTCAAAGTATGATTAAAAGTGAGAACAGTGTTCCTTTTCTCTGTTGAAGCTTTATTTTGAAAGATAATCACGTTCTTTGAAAGCAAAAGAATTTCATGAAATGCTTTTGTGAGAAACGCACATCTGTTACTCTGAAAGGAGAAGCGTCTGTTTGGGATATGTCAAAGAATGGTGAAAAGTGAGAACAGTGTTCCTTTTCTCTGTAGAAGCTTTACTTTGAAAGATAATCACGTTCTTTGATAGAAAAAGAATTCCATGAAATGCTTTTGTGAGAAACGCACATGTGTTACTCTGAAATGAGAAACTTCTGTTTGGGTTATGTCAAAGTATGGTTAAAAGTGAGAACAGTATTCCTTTTCTCTGTAGAAGCTTTACTTTGAAAGATAATCACGTTCTTTGAAAGCAAAAGAATTTCATGAAATGCTTTTTTGAGAAACGCACATGTTTTACTCTGAAATGAGAAGCGTTTGTTTGGGATATGTAAAAGTATGGTTAAAAGTGAGAACAGTGTTTCTTTTCTCTGTAGAAGGTTTACATTGAAAGATAATCACGTTCTTCGAAAGCAAAAGAATTTCATGAAATGCTTTTGTGAGAATCGCACATGTGTTACTCTGAAATGAGAAGCATCATTTTGGGATATGTAAAAGTATGTTTAAAAGTGAGAACAGTGTTCCTTTTCTCTGTAGAAGCTTTACTTTGAAAGATAATCACGTTCTCTGAAAGTGTATGAATTTCATGAAATGCTTTTGTGAGAAACGCACATTAGTTACTCTGAAATGAGAAGCGTCTGTTTGGGATATGTAAAAGTATGGTTAAAAGTGAGAACCGTTTTCTTTTTCTCTGTAGAAGATTTTCTTTGAAAGATAATCACGTTCTCTGAAAGTGTATGAATTTCATGAAATGCTTTTTTGAGAAACGCCCATGTGTTACTCTGAAATGAGAAGCGTCGGTTTGGGATATATCAAAGTATGGTTAAAAGTGAGAACAGTGTTCCTTTTCTCTGTAGAAGCTTTACTTTGAAAGGTAATGACGAGGATTTGAAAGTCAGTGAATTTCATGAAATGCTTTTTTGAGAAATGCAAATCTGTTACTCTGAAATGAGAAGTGTCTGTTTGGGATATGTCAAAGTATGGTTAAAATTGAGAACAGTGTTCCTTTTCTCCGTTGAAGCTTTATTTTGAAAGATAATCACGTTCTTTGAAAGCAAAAGTATTTCATGAAATGCTTTTGTGAGAAACGCACATCTATTACTCTGAAATGAGAAGAGTCTGTTTGGGATATGTCAAAGTATGGTTAAAAGTGAGAACAGTGTTCCTTTTCTCTGTTGAAGCTTTATTTTGAAAGATAATCACGTTCTTTGAAAGCAAAAGAATTTCATGAAATGCTTTTGTGAGAAACGCACATGTGTTACTCTGAAATGAGAAGCGTCTGTTTGGGATATGTCAAAGAATGGGGAAAAGTGAGAACAGTGTTCCTCTTCTCTGTAGAAGCTTTACTTTGAAAGATAATCACGTTTTCTGAAAGTGTATGAATTTCATGAAATGCTTTTTTGACAAACGCACATGTGTTACTCTGAAATGAGAAGCGTCTGTTTGGGATATGTCAAAGTATGGTTAAAAGTGAGAACACTGTTCCTTTTCTCTGTAGTAGCTTTACTTTGAAAGATAATCACGTTCTCTTAAAGTGTATGAATTTTATGAAATGCTTTTGTGAGAAACGCACATGTGTTACTCTGAAATGAGAAGCGTCTGTTTGGGATATGTCAAAGAATGGGGAAAAGTGAGAACAGTGTTCCTTTTCTCTGTAGAAGCTTTACTTTGAAAGGTAATGACGAGGATTTGAAAGTCAGTGAATTTCATGAAATGCTTTTTTGAGAAATGCAAATCTGTTACTCTGAAATGAGAAACGTCAGTTTGGGATATATAAAAGTATGGTTAAAAGTGAGAACAGTGTTCCTTTTCTCTTTTGAATCTTTAATTTGAAAGGTAATCACGTTCTTTGAAAGCAAAAAATTTCATGAAATTCTTTTGTGAGAAACGCACATCTGTTACTCTGAAATGAGAAGCTTCTGTTTGGCATATGTCAAAGTATGTTTAAAAGTGAGAACAGTGTTCCTTTTCTCTGTAGAGGCTTTACAGTGAAAGATAATAACGTTCTTTGAAAGCAAAAGAATTTCATGAAATGCCTTTGTGAGAAACTCACATGTGTTACTCTGAAATGAGAATCGTCCTTTTGGGATATGTAAAAGTATGGTTAAAAGTGAGAACAGTGTTCCTTTTCTCTGTAGAAGCTTTGCTTTGAAAGATAATCATGTTCTCTGAAAGTCTATGAATTTCATGAAATGCTTTTGTGAAACGCACATCAGTTACTCTGAAATGCGAAGCGTCTGTTTGGGATATGTAAAAGTATGGTTAAAAGTGAGAACCGTTTTCCTTTTCTCTGTAGAAGATTTACTTTGAAAGATAATCACGTTCTCTGAAAGTGTATGAATTTCATGAAATGCTTTTTTGAGAAACGCACATCTGTTACTCTGAAATAAGAAGCGTTTGTTAGGTATATGTCAAAGTATGGTTAAAAGTGAGAACAGTGTTCCTTTTCTCTGTAGAAGCTTTACTCTGAAGGATAATCACGTTCTTTGAAAGCAAAAGAATTTCATGAAATGCTTTTTTGAGAAACGCTCATGTGTTACTCTGAAATGAGAAACGTCAGTTTGGGATATATAAAAGTATGGTTAAAAGTGAGAACAGTGTTCCTTTTCTCTGTAGAAGCTTTAATTTGAAAGGTAATCACGTTCTTTGAAAGCAAAAGAATTTCATGAAATGCTTTTGTGAGAAACGCACATCTGTTACTCTGAAATGAGAAGCGTCTGTTTGGGATATTTCAAAGTATGGTTAAAAGTGAGAACAGTGTTCCTCTTCTCTGTAGAAGCTTTACTTTGAAAGATAATCACGTTCTTTGAATGCAAAAGAATTTCATGAAATGCTTTTGTGAGAAACGCACATGTGTTTCTCTGAAATGAGAAGCGTCTGTTTGGGATATTTCAAAGTAAGTTTAAACGTGAGAACAGTGTTCCTTTTATCTGTAGTATCTTTATTTTGAAAGATAATCACGTTCTTTGAAAGCAAAAGAATTTCATGAAATGCTTTTGTGAGAAACGCACATCTATTACTCTGAAATGAGATGCGTCTGTTTGGGATATTTCAAAGTATGGTTAAAAGTGAGAACAGTGTTCCTCTTCTCTGTAGAAACTTTACTTTGAAAGATAATCACGTTCTTTGAAAGCAAAAGAATTTCATGAAATGCTTTTTTGAGAAACGCACATCTATTACTCTGAAATGAGAAGCGTCTGTTTGGGATATGTCAAAGTATGGTTAAAAGTGAGAACAGTGTTCCTTTTCTCTGTAGAATCTTTACTTTGAAAGATAATCACGTTCTTTGAAAGCAAAAGAATTTCATGAAATGCTTTTGTGAGAAACGCACATGTGTTACTCTGAAATGAGAAGCGTCCTATTGGGATATGTAAAAGTATGGTTAAAAGTGAGAAAAGTGTTCCTTTTCTCTGTAAAAGCTTTACTTTGAAAGATAATCACATTCTCTGAAAGTGTATGAATCTCATTAAATGCTTTTGTGAGAAACGCACATCTGTTACTCTGAAATTAGAAGCGTCTGTTTGGGATATGTCAAAGTATGGTTAAAAGTGAAAAAACTGTTCCTTTTCTCTGTAGAAGCTTTACTTTGAAAGATAATCACGTTCTTTGAAAGCAAAAGAATTTCATGAAATGCTTTTTTTGAGAAACGCACATGTTTTACTCTGAAATGAGAAGCGTTTGTTTGGGATATGTAAAAGTATGGTTAAAAGTGAGAACAGTGTTTCTTTTCTCTGTAGAAGGTTTACATTGAAAGATAATCACGTTCTTCGAAAGCAAAAGAATTTCATGAAATGCTTTTGTGAGAATCGCACATGTGTTACTCTGAAATGAGAAGCATCATTTTGGGATATGTAAAAGTATGTTTAAAAGTGAGAACAGTGTTCCTTTTCTCTGTAGAAGCTTTACTTTGAAAGATAATCACGTTCTCTGAAAGTGTATGAATTTCATGAAATGCTTTTGTGAGAAACGCACATTAGTTACTCTGAAATGAGAAGCGTCTGTTTGGGATATGTAAAAGTATGGTTAAAAGTGAGAACCGTTTTCTTTTTCTCTGTAGAAGATTTTCTTTGAAAGATAATCACGTTCTCTGAAAGTGTATGAATTTCATGAAATGCTTTTTTGAGAAACGCCCATGTGTTACTCTGAAATGAGAAGCGTCGGTTTGGGATATATCAAAGTATGGTTAAAAGTGAGAACAGTGTTCCTTTTCTCTGTAGAAGCTTTACTTTGAAAGGTAATGACGAGGATTTGAAAGTCAGTGAATTTCATGAAATGCTTTTTTGAGAAATGCAAATCTGTTACTCTGAAATGAGAAGTGTCTGTTTGGGATATGTCAAAGTATGGTTAAAATTGAGAACAGTGTTCCTTTTCTCCGTTGAAGCTTTATTTTGAAAGATAATCACGTTCTTTGAAAGCAAAAGTATTTCATGAAATGCTTTTGTGAGAAACACACATCTATTACTCTGAAATGAGAAGAGTCTGTTTGGGATATGTCAAAGTATGGTTAAAAGTGAGAACAGTGTTCCTTTTCTCTGTTGAAGCTTTATTTTGAAAGATAATCACGTTCTTTGAAAGCAAAAGAATTTCATGAAATGCTTTTGTGAGAAACGCACATGTGTTACTCTGAAATGAGAAGCGTCTGTTTGGGATATGTCAAAGAATGGGGAAAAGTGAGAACAGTGTTCCTCTTCTCTGTAGAAGCTTTACTTTGAAAGATAATCACGTTTTCTGAAAGTGTATGAATTTCATGAAATGCTTTTTGACAAACGCACATGTGTTACTCTGAAATGAGAAGCGTCTGTTTGGGATATGTCAAAGTATGGTTAAAAGTGAGAACACTGTTCCTTTTCTCTGTAGTAGCTTTACTTTGAAAGATAATCACGTTCTCTGAAAGTGTATGAATTTTATGAAATGCTTTTGTGAGAAACGCACATGTGTTACTCTGAAATGAGAAGCGTCTGTTTGGGATATGTCAAAGAATGGGGAAAAGTGAGAACAGTGTTCCTTTTCTCTGTAGAAGCTTTACTTTGAAAGGTAATGACGAGGATTTGAAAGTCAGTGAATTTCATGAAATGCTTTTGAGAAATGCAAATCTGTTACTCTGAAATGAGAAACTTCAGTTTGGGATATATAAAAGTATGGTTAAAAGTGAGAACAGTGTTCCTTTTCTCTTTTGAATCTTTAATTTGAAAGGTAATCACGTTCTTTGAAAGCAAAAAATTTCATGAAATTCTTTTGTGAGAAACGCACATCTGTTACTCTGAAATGAGAAGCTTCTGTTTGGCATATGTCAAAGTATGTTTAAAAGTGAGAACAGTGTTCCTTTTCTCTGTAGAGGCTTTACAGTGAAAGATAATAACGTTCTTTGAAAGCAAAAGAATTTCATGAAATGCCTTTGTGAGAAACTCACATGTGTTACTCTGAAATGAGAATCGTCCTTTTGGGATATGTAAAAGTATGGTTAAAAGTGAGAACAGTGTTCCTTTTCTCTGTAGAAGCTTTGCTTTGAAAGATAATCATGTTCTCTGAAAGTGTATGAATTTCATGAAATGCTTTTGTGAGAAACGCACATCAGTTACTCTGAAATGAGAAGCGTCTGTTTGGGATATGTAAAAGTATGGTTAAAAGTGAGAACCGTTTTCCTTTTCTCTGTAGAAGATTTACTTTGAAAGATAATCACGTTCTCTGAAAGTGTATGAATTTCATGAAATGCTTTTTTGAGAAACGCACATCTGTTACTCTGAAATAAGAAGCGTTTGTTAGGTATATGTCAAAGTATGGTTAAAAGTGAGAACAGTGTTCCTTTTCTCTGTAGAAGCTTTACTCTGAAGGATAATCACGTTCTTTGAAAGCAAAAGAATTTCATGAAATGCTTTTTTGAGAAACGCTCATGTGTTACTCTGAAATGAGAAACGTCAGTTTGGGATATATAAAAGTATGGTTAAAAGTGAGAACAGTGTTCCTTTTCTCTGTAGAAGCTTTAATTTGAAAGGTAATCACGTTCTTTGAAAGCAAAAGAATTTCATGAAATGCTTTTGTGAGAAACGCACATCTGTTACTCTGAAATGAGAAGCGTCTGTTTGGGATATTTCAAAGTATGGTTAAAAGTGAGAACAGTGTTCCTCTTCTCTGTAGAAGCTTTACTTTGAAAGATAATCACGTTCTTTGAATGCAAAAGAATTTCATGAAATGCTTTTGTGAGAAACGCACATGTGTTTCTCTGAAATGAGAAGCGTCTGTTTGGGATATTTCAAAGTAAGTTTAAACGTGAGAACAGTGTTCCTTTTATCTGTAGTATCTTTATTTTGAAAGATAATCACGTTCTTTGAAAGCAAAAGAATTTCATGAAATGCTTTTGTGAGAAACGCACATCTATTACTCTGAAATGAGATGCGTCTGTTTGGGATATTTCAAAGTATGGTTAAAAGTGAGAACAGTGTTCCTCTTCTCTGTAGAAACTTTACTTTGAAAGATAATCACGTTCTTTGAAAGCAAAAGAATTTCATGAAATGCTTTTTTGAGAAACGCACATCTATTACTCTGAAATGAGAAGCGTCTGTTTGGGATATGTCAAAGTATGGTTAAAAGTGAGAACAGTGTTCCTTTTCTCTGTAGAATCTTTACTTTGAAAGATAATCACGTTCTTTGAAAGCAAAAGAATTTCATGAAATGCTTTTGTGAGAAACGCACATGTGTTACTCTGAAATGAGAAGCGTCCTTTTGGGATATGTAAAAGTATGGTTAAAAGTGAGAAAAGTGTTCCTTTTCTCTGTAAAAGCTTTACTTTGAAAGATAATCACATTCTCTGAAAGTGTATGAATCTCATTAAATGCTTTTGTGAGAAACGCACATCTGTTACTCTGAAATTAGAAGCGTCTGTTTGGGATATGTCAAAGTATGGTTAAAAGTGAGAAAACTGTTCCTTTTCTCTGTAGTAGCTTTACTTTGAAAGGTAATCACGATCATTTGAAAGTCATTGAATTTCATGAAATGCTTTTTTGAGAAACGCACATCTGTTACCTTGAAATAAGAAGCGTTTGTTAGGGATATGTCAAAGTATGGTTAAAGGTGAGAACAGTGTTCCTTATCTCTGTAGAAGCTTTACTTTAAAGATAATCACGTTCTTTGAATGCAAAAGAATTTCATGTAATGCTTTTGTGAGAAACGCAAATGTGTTACTCTGAAATGAGAAGCGTCCTTTTGGGATATGTCAAAGTATGGTTAAAAGTGAGAACAGTGTTCCTTTTCTCTGTAGAAGCTTTAATTTGAAAGTTAATCATGATCATTTGAAAGTCAGTGAATTTCATGAAATGCTTTTGTGAGAAACGCACATCTGAAATGAGAAGCGTCTGTTTGGGATATGTCAAAGTATGGTTAAAAGTGAGAACAGTGTTCCTTTTCTCTGTTGAAGCTTTATTTTGAAAGATAATCACGTTCTTTGAAAGCAAAAGAATTTCATGAAATGCTTTTGTGAGAAACGCACATCTGTTACTCTGAAATGAGAAGCGTCTGTTTGGGATATGTCAAAGAATGGGGAAAAGTGAGAACAGTGTTCCTTTTCTCTGTAGAAGCTTTACTTTGAAAGATAATCACGTTCTCTGAAAGTGTATGAATTTCATGAAATGCTTTTTTGACAAACGCACATGTATTACTCTGAAATGAGAAGCGTCTGTTTGGGATATGTCAAAGTATGGTTAAAAGTGAGAACACTGTTCCTTTTCTCTGTAGAAGCTTTACTTTGAAAGGTAATCACGATCATTTGAAAGTCATTGAATTTCATGAAATGCTTTTTTGAGAAACGCACATCTGTTACTCTGAAATAAGAAGCGTTTGTTAGGGATATGTCAAAGTATGGTTAAAAGTGAGAACAGTGTTCCTTTTCTCTGTAGAAGCTTTACTTTGAAAGATAATCACGTTCTTTGAAAGCAAAAGAATTTCATGAAATGCTTTTTTGAGAAACGCACATGTGTTACTCTGAAATGAGAAACGTCAGTTTGGGATATATAAAAGTATGGTTAAAAGTGAGAACAGTGTTCCTTTTCTCTTTTGAACCTTTAATTTGAAAGGTAATCACGTTCTTTGAAAGCAAAAAATTTCATGAAATTCTTTTGTGAGAAACGCACATCTGTTACTCTGAAATGAGAAGCTTCTGTTTGGCATATGTCAAAGTATGTTTAAAAGTGAGAACAGTGTTCCTTTTCTCTGTAGAGGCTTTACAGTGAAAGATAATAACGTTCTTTGAAAGCAAAAGAATTTCATGAAATGCCTTTGTGAGAAACTCACATGTGTTACTCTGAAATGAGAATCGTCCTTTTGGGATATGTAAAAGTATGGTTAAAAGTGAGAACAGTGTTCCTTTTCTCTGTAGAAGCTTTGCTTTGAAAGATAATCATGTTCTCTGAAAGTGTATGAATTTCATGAAATGCTTTTGTGAGAAACGCACATCAGTTACTCTGAAATGCGAAGCGTCTGTTTGGGATATGTAAAAGTATGGTTAAAAGTGAGAACCGTTTTCCTTTTCTCTGTAGAAGATATACTTTGAAAGATAATCACGTTCTCTGAAAGTGTATGAATTCATGAAAAGGTTTTTGTGAGAAACGCACATCTGTTACTCTGAAATAAGAAGCGTTTGTTAGGGATATGTCAAAGTATGGTTAAAAGTGAGAACAGTGTTCTTTTTCTCTGTAGAAGCTTTACTCTGAAGGATAATCACGTTCTTTGAAAGCAAAAGAATTTCATGAAATGCTTTTTTGAGAAACGCTCATGTGTTACTCTGAAATGAGAAACGTCAGTTTGGGATATATAAAAGTATGGTTAAAAGTGAGAACAGTGTTCCTTTTCTCTGTAGAAGCTTTAATTTGAAAGGTAATCACGTTCTTTGAAAGCAAAAGAATTTCATGAAATGCTTTTGTGAGAAACGCACATCTGTTACTCTGAAATGAGAAGCATCTGTTTGGGATATTTCAAAGTATGGTTAAAAGTGAGAACAGTGTTCCTCTTCTCTGTAGAAGCTTTACTTTGAAAGATAATCACGTTCTTTGAATGCAAAAGAATTTCATGAAATGCTTTTGTGAGAAACGCACATGTGTTTCTCTGAAATGAGAAGCGTCTGTTTGGGATATTTCAAAGTAAGTTTAAACGTGAGAACAGTGTTCCTTTTATCTGTAGTATCTTTATTTTGAAAGATAATCACGTTCTTTGAAAGCAAAAGAATTTCATGAAATGCTTTTGTGAGAAACGCACATCTATTACTCTGAAATGAGATGCGTCTGTTTGGGATATTTCAAAGTATGGTTAAAAGTGAGAACAGTGTTCCTCTTCTCTGTAGAAACATTACTTTGAAAGATAATCACGTTCTTTGAAAGCAAAAGAATTTCATGAAATCCTTTTTTGAGAAACGCACATCTATTACTCTGAAATGAGAAGCGTCTGTTTGGGATATGTCAAAGTATGGTTAAAAGTGAGAACAGTGTTCCTTTTCTCTGTAGAATATTTACTTTGAAAGATAATCACGTTCTTTGAAAGCAAAAGAATTTCATGAAATGCTTTTGTGAGAAACGCACATGTGTTACTCTGAAATGAGAAGCGTCCTTTTGGGATATGTAAAAGTATGGTTAAAAGTGAGAAAAGTGTTCCTTTTCTCTGTAAAAGCTTTACTTTGAAAGATAATCACATTCTCTGAAAGTGTATGAATCTCATTAAATGCTTTTGTGAGAAACGCACATCTGTTACTCTGAAATTAGAAGCGTCTGTTTGGGATATGTCAAAGTATGGTTAAAAGTGAAAAAACTGTTCCTTTTCTCTGTAGTAGCTTTACTTTGAAAGGTAATCACGATCATTTGAAAGTCATTGAATTTCATGAAATGCTTTTTTGAGAAACGCACATCTGTTACCTTGAAATAAGAAGCGTTTGTTAGGGATATGTCAAAGTATGGTTAAAAGTGAGAACAGTGTTCCTTATCTCTGTGGAAGCTTTACTTTGAAAGATAATCACGATCTTTGAATGCAAAAGAATTTCATGTAATGCTTTTGTGAGAAACGCAAATGTGTTACTCTGAAATGAGAAGCGTCTGTTTGGGATATGTCAAAGTATGGTTAAAAGTGAGAACAGTGTTCCTTTTCTCTGTAGAAGCTTTAATTTGAAAGTTAATCATGATCATTTGAAAGTCAATGAATTTCATGAAATGCTTTTGTGAGAAACGCACATCTGAAATGAGAAGCGTCTGTTTGGGATATGTCAAAGTATGGTTAAAAGTGAGAACAGTGTTCCTTTTCTCTGTAGAAGCTTTATTTTGAAACATAATCACGTTCTTTGAATGCAAAAGAATTTCATAAAATGCTTTTGTGAGAAACGCACATGTGTTACTCTGAAATGTGAAGCGTCTGTTTGGGATATGTCAAAGTATGGTTCAAAGTGAGAACACTGTTCCTTTTCTCTGTTGAAGCTTTAATTTGAAAGGTAATCACGTTCTTGAAAGCAAAAGAATTTCATGAAATGCTTTTGTGAGAAACGCACATGTGTTACTCTGAAATGAGAAGCGTCCTTTTGGGATATGTAAAAGTATGGTTAAAAGTGAGAAAAGTGTTCCTTTTCTCTGTAGAAGCTTTACTTTGAAAGATAATCACATTCTCTGAAGTGTATGAATCTCATTAAATGCTTTTGTGAGAAACGCATATCTGTTACTCTGAAATTAGAAGCATCAGTATGGGATATGTCAAAGTATGTTTAAAAGTGAGAAAACTGTTCCTTTTCTCTGTAGTAGCTTTACTTTGAAAGGTAATCACGATCATTTGAAAGTCATTGAATTTCATGAAATGCTTTTTGGAGAAACGCACATCTGTTACCTTGAAATAAGAAGCGTCGGTTAGGGATATGTCAAAGTATGGTTAAAAGTGAGAACAGTGTTCCTTTTCTCTGTAGAAGCTTTACTTTGAAAGATAATCACGTTCTTTGAAAGCAAAAGAATTTCCTGAAATGCTTTTGTGAGAAACGCACATGTGTTATTCTGAAATGAGAAGCGTCCTTTTGGGATATGTAAAAGTATGGTTAAAAGTGAGAAAAGTGTTCCTTTTCTCTGTAGAAGCTTTACTTTGAAAGATAATCACATTCTCTGAAAGTGTATGAATCTCATTAAATGCTTTTGTGAGAAACGCATATCTGTTACTCTGAAATTAGAAGCATCAGTTTGGGATATGTCAAAGTATGGTTAAAAGTGAGAACAGTGTTCCTTTTCTCTGTAGAAGCTTTAATTTGAAAGTTAATCATGATCATTTGAAAGTCAGTGAATTTCATGAAATGCTTTTGTGAGAAACGCACATCTGAAATGAGAAGCGTCTGTTTGGGATATGTCAAAGTATGGTTAAAAGTGAGAACAGTGTTCCTTTTCTCTGTAGAAGCTTTATTTTGAAACATAATCACGTTCTTTGAATGCAAAAGAATTTCATAAAATGCTTTTGTGAGAAACGCACATGTGTTACTCTGAAATGTGAAGCGTCTGTTTGGGATATGTCAAAGTATGGTTCAAAGTGAGAACACTGTTCCTTTTCTCTGTTGAAGCTTTAATTTGAAAGGTAATCACGTTCTTGAAAGCAAAAGAATTTCATGAAATGCTTTTTTGAGAAACGCACATGTGTTACTCTGAAATGATAAACGTAAGTTTGGGATATATAAAAGTATGGTTAAAAGTGAGAACAGTGTTCCTTTTCTCTGTTGAAGCTTTAATTTGAAGGTAATCACGTTATTTGAAAGCAAAAGAATTTCATGAAATTCTTTTGTGAGAAACGCACATCTGTTACTCTGAAATTAGAAGCGTCTGTTTGAAATATGTTAAAGTATGGTAAAAAGTTAAAACAGTGTTCCTTTTTTCTGTAGAAGCTTTAATTTGAAAGATAATCACGTTCTTTGAAAGCAAAAGAATTTCATGAAATGTTTTTGTGAGAAACGCACTTGTGTTACTCTGAAATTAGAAGCGTCTGTTTGGGATATGTCAAAGTATGTTTAAAAGTGAGAACAGTTTTCCTTTTCTCTGTAGAAGCTTTACTTTGAAAGATAATCACGTTCTTTGAAAGCAAAAGAATTTCATGAAATGCTTTTGTGAGAAACGCACATGTGTTACTCTGAAATGAGAAGCGTCTGTTTGGGATATGTCAAAGTGTGGTTAAAAGTGAGAACAATGTTCCTTTTCTCTGTAGTAGCTTTATTTTGAAAGGTAATCACGATCATTTGAAAGTCATTGAATTTCATGAAATGCTTTTTTGAGAAACGCACATGTGTTACTCTGAAATAAGAAGCGTTTGTTAGGGATATGTCAAAGTATGTTTAAAATTGAGAGCAGTGTATCTTTTCTCTGTAGAAGCTTTACTTTGAAAGATAATCACGTTCTTTGAAAGCAAAAGAATTTCATGAAATGCTTTTTTGAGAAACGCACATGTGTTACTCTGAAATGAGAAACGTCACTTTGGGATATATAAAAGTATGGTTAAAAGTGAGAACAGTGTTCCATTTCTCTGTAGAAGCTTTAATTTGAAAGGTAATCACGTACTTTGAAAGCAAAAGAATTTCATGACATGATTTTGTGAGAAACGCACATGTGTTACTCTGAAATGAGAAGCGTCTGTTTGGGATATGTAAAAGTATGGTTAAAAGTGAGAACACTGTTCCTTTTCTCTGTTGAAGCTTTAATTTGAAAGGTAATCACGTTCTTGAAAGCAAAAGAATTTCATGAAATGCTTTTGTGAGAAACGCACATGTGTTACTCTGAAATGATAAACGTCAGTTTGGGATATATAAAAGTATGGTTAAAAGTGAGAACAGTGTTCCTTTTCTCTGTGGAATCTTTAATTTGAAGGATAATCACGTTCTTTGAAAGCAAAAGAATTTCATGAAATTCTTTTGTGAGAAATGCACATCTGTTACTCTGAAATTAGAAGCGTCTGTTTGAAATATGTTAAAGTATGGTTAAAAGTGAGAACAGTGTTCCTTTTCTCTGTGGAAGCTTTACTTTGAAACATAATCACGTTCTTTGAATGCAAAAGAATTTCATGAAATGCTTTTGTGAGAAACGCACATGTGTTACTCTGAAATGTGAAGCGTCTGTTTGGGATATGTCAAAGTATGGTTAAAAGTGAGAACACTGTTCCTTTTCTCTGTAGTAGCTTTACTTTGAAAGGTAATCACGATCATTTGAAAGTCATTGAATTTCATGAAATGCTTTTTTGAGAAACGCACATGTGTTACTCTGAAATAAGAAGCGTTTGTTAGGGATATGTCAAAGTATGGTTAAAATTGAGAGCAGTGTACCTTTTCTCTGTAGAAGCTTTACTTTGAAAGATAATCACGTTCTTTGAAAGCAAAAGAATTTCATGAAATGCTTTTTTGAGAAACGCACATGTGTTACTCTGAAATGAGAAACGTCAGTTTGGGATATATAAAAGTATGGATAAAAGTGAGAACAGTGTTCCTTTTCTCTGTAGAAGCTTTAATTTGAAAGGTAATCATGTACTTTGAAAGCAAAAGAATTTCATGACATGATTTTGTGAGAAACGCACATGTGTTACGCTGAAATGAGAAGCGTCTGTTTGGGATATGTAAAAGTATGTTTAAAAGTGAGAACCGTGTCCCTTTTCTCTGTAGAAGCTTTACTTTGAAAGATGATCACGTTCTCTGAAAGTGTATGAATTTCATGAAATGCTTTTGTGAGAAACGCACATCTATTACTCTGAAATGAGAAGCGTCTGTTTGGGATATTTCAAAGTATGGTTAAAAGTGAGAACAGTGTTCCACTTCTCTGTAGAAGCTTTACTTTGAAAGATAATCACGTTCTTTGAAAGCAAAAGAAGTTCATGACATGCTTTTGTGAGAAACGCACATCTATTACTCTGAAATGAGAAGCGTCTGTTTGGGATATGTCAAAGTATGGTTAAAAGTGAGAACAGTGTTCCTTTTCTCTGTAGAAGCTTTACTTTGAAAGATAATCACGTTCTTTGAAAGCAAAAGAATTTCATGAAATGCTTTTGTGAGAAACGCACATGTGTTACTCTGAAATGAGAAGCGTCCTTTTGGGATATGTAAAAGTATGGTTAAAAGTGAGAAAAGTGTTCCTTTTCTCTGTAAAAGCTTTACTTTGAAAGATAATCACATCTCTGAAAGTGTATGAATCTCATTAAATGCTTTTGTGAGAAACGCATATCTGTTACTCTGAAATTAGAAGCATCAGTTTGGGATATGTCAAAGTATGGTTAAAAGTGAGAAAACTGTTCCTTTTCTCTGTAGTAGCTTTACTTTGAAAAGTAATCACGATCATTTGAAAGTCATTGAATTTCATGAAATGCTTTTTTGAGAGACGCACATCTGTTACCTTGAAATAAGAAGCGTTTGTTAGGGATATGTCAAAGTATGGTTAAAAGTGAGAACAGTGTTCCTTATCTCTGTAGAAGCGTAACTTTGAAAGATAATCACGTTCTTTGAATGCAAAAGAATTTCATGAAATGCTTTTGTGAGAAACGCACATGTGTTACTCTGAAATGAGAAGCGTCTGTTTGGGATATGTCAAAGTATGGTTAAAAGTGAGAACAGTGTTCCTTTTCTCTGTAGAAGCTTTAATTTGAAAGTTAATCATGATCATTTGAAATTCAGTGAATTTCATGAAATGCTTTTGTGAGAAACGCACATCTGAAATGAGAAGCGTCTGTTTGGGATATGTCAAAATATGGTTAAAAGTGAGAACAGTGTTCCTTTTCTCTGTAGAAGCTTTATTTTGAAACATAATCACGTTCTTTGAATGCAAAAGAATTTCATAAAATGCTTTTGTGAGAAACGCACATGTGTTACTCTGAAATGTGAAGCGTCTGTTTGGGATATGTCAAAGTATGGTTCAAAGTGAGAACACTGTTCCTTTTCTCTGTTGAAGCTTTAATTTGAAAGGTAATCACGTTCTTGAAAGCAAAAGAATTTCATGAAATGCTTTTTTGAGAAACGCACATGTGTTACTCTGAAATGATAAACGTCAGTTTGGGATATATAAAAGTATGGTTAAAAGTGAGAACAGTGTTCCTTTTCTCTGTGGAAGCTTTAATTTGAAGGATAATCACGTCTTTGAAAGCAAAAGAATTTCATGAAATTCTTTTGTGAGAAACGCACATCTTTTACTCTGAAATTAGAAGCGTCTGTTTGAAATATGTTAAAGTATGGTTAAAAGTGAGAACAGTGTTCCTTTTCTCTGTAGAAGCTTTACTTTGAAACATAATCACGTTCTTTGAATGCAAAAGAATTTCATGAAATGCTTTTGTGAGAAACGCACATGTGTTACTCTGAAATGTGAAGCGTCTGTTTGGGATATGTCAAAGTATGGTTAAAAGTGAGAACACTGTTCCTTTTCTCTGTAGTAGCTTTATTTTGAAAGGTAATCACGATCATTTGAAAGTCATTGAATTTCATGAAATGCTTTTGTGAGAAACGCACATGTGTTACTCTGAAATAAGAAGCGTTTGTTAGGGATATGTCAAAGTATGGTTAAAATTGAGAGCAGTGTAACCTTTTCTCTGTAGAAGCTTTACTTTGAAAGATAATCACGTTCTTTGAAAGCAAAAGAATTTCATGAAATGCTTTTTTGAGAAACGCACATGTGTTACTCTGAAATGAGAAACGTCAGTTTGGGATATATAAAAGTATGGTTAAAAGTGAGAACAGTGTTCCTTTTCTCTGTAGAAGCTTTAATTTGAAAGGTAATCACGTACTTTGAAAGCAAAAGAATTTCATGACATGATTTTGTGAGAAACGCACATGTGTTACTCTGAAATGAGAAGCGTCTGTTTGGGATATGTAAAAGTATGGTTAAAAGTGAGAACCGTGTCCCTTTTCTCTGTAGAAGCTTTACTTTGAAAGATGACCACGTTCTCTGAAAGTGTATGAATTTCATGAAATGCTTTTGTGAGAAACGCACATCTATTACTCTGAAATGAGAAGCGTCTGTTTGGGATATTTCAAAGTATGGTTAAAAGTGAGAATAGTGTTCCTCGTCTCTGTAGAAGCTTTACTTTGAAAGATAATCACGTTCTTTGAAAGCAAAAGAATTTCATGACATGCTTTTGTGAGAAACGCACATCTATTACTCTGAAATGAGAAGCGTCTGTTTGGGATATGTCAAAGTATGGTTAAAAGTGAGAACAGTGTTCCTTTTCTCTGTAGAAGCTTTACATTGAAAGATAATCACGTTCTTTGAAAGCAAAAGAATTTCATGAAATGCTTTTGTGAGAAACGCACATGTGTTACTCTGAAATGAGAAGCGTCCTTTTGGGATATGTAAAAGTATGGTTAAAAGTGAGAAAAGTGTTCCTTTTCTCTGTAAAAGCTTTACTTTGAAAGATAATCACATTCTCTGAAAGTGTATGAATCTCATTAAATGCTTTTGTGAGAAACGCATATCTGTTACTCTGAAATTAGAAGCATCAGTTTGGGATATGTCAAAGTATGGTTAAAAGTGAGAAAACTGTTCCTTTTCTCTGTAGTAGCTTTACTTTGAAAGGTAATCACGATCATTTGAAAGTCATTGAATTTCATGAAATGCTTTTTTGAGAAACGCACATCTGTTACCTTGAAATAAGAAGCGTTTGTTAGGGATATGTCAAAGTATGGTTAAAAGTGAGAACAGTGTTCCTTATCTCTGTAGAAGCTTTAATTTGAAAGATAATCACGTTCTTTGAATGCAAAAGAATTTCATGAAATGCTTTTGTGAGAAACGCACATCTGAAATGAGAAGCGTCTGTTTGGGATATGTCAAAGTATGGTTAAAAGTGAGAACAGTGTTCCTTTTCTCTGTAGAAGCTTTATTTTGAAACATAATCACGTTCTTTGAATGCAAAAGAATTTCATAAAATGCATTTGTGAGAAACGCACATGTGTTACTCTGAAATGTGAAGCGTCTGTTTGGGATATGTCAAAGTATGGTTCAAAGTGAGAACACTGTTCCTTTTCTCTGTTGAAGCTTTAATTTGAAAGGTAATCACGTTCTTGACAGCAAAAGAATTTCATGAAATGCTTTTTTGAGAAACGCACATGTGTTACTCTGAAATGATAAACGTCAGTTTGGGATATATAAAAGTATGGTTAAAAGTGAGAACAGTGTTCCTTTTCTCTGTTGAAGCTTTAATTTGAAGGGGTAATCACGTTATTTGAAAGCAAAAGAATTTCATGAAATTCTTTTGTGAGAAACGCACATCTGTTACTCTGAAATTAGAAGCGTCTGTTTGAAATATGTTAAAGTATGGTTAAAAGTGAGAACAGTGTTCCTTTTCTCTGTAGAAGCTTTACTTTGAAACATAATCACGTTCTTTGAATGCAAAAGAATTTCATGAAATGCTTTTGTGAGAAACGCACATGTGTTACTCTGAAATTAGAAGCGTCTGTTTGAAATATGTTAAAGTATGGTAAAAAGTGAGAACAGTGTTCCTTTTCTCTGTAGAAGCTTTACTTGGAAAGATAATCACGTTCTTTGAAAGCAAAAAATTTCATGAAATGTTTTTGTGAGAAACGCACTTGTGTTACTCTGAAATGAGAAGCGTCTGTTTGGGATATGTCAAAGTATGTTTAAAAGTGAGAACAGTTTTCCTTTTCTCTGTAGAAGCTTTACTTTGAAAGATAATCACGTTCTTTGAAAGCAAAAGAATTTCATGAATTGCTTTTGTGAGAAACGCACATGTGTTACTCTGAAATGAGAAGCGTCTGTTTGGGATATGTCAAAGTATGGTTAAAAGTGAGAACAGTATTCCTTTTCTCTGTAGAAGCTTTACTTTGAAAGATAATCACGTTCTTTGAAAGCAAAAGAATTTCATGACATGCTTTTGTGAGAAACGCACATCTATTACTCTGAAATGAGAAGCGTCTGTTTGGGATATGTCAAAGTATGGTTAAAATGAGAACAGTGTTCCTTTTCTCTGTAGAAGCTTTACTTTGAAAGGTAATCACGATCATTTGAAAGTCAGTGAATTTCATGAAATGCTTTTGTGAGAAACGCACATGTGTTACTCTGAAATGAGAAGCGTCCTTTTGGGATATGTAAAAGTATGGTTAAAAGTGAGAAAAGTGTTCCTTTTCTCTGTAAAAGCTTTACTTTGAAAGATAATCACATTCTCTGAAAGTGTATGAATCTCATTAAATGCTTTTGTGAGAAACGCATATCTGTTACTCTGAAATTAGAAGCATCAGTTTGGGATATGTCAAAGTATGGTTAAAAGTGAGAAAACTGTTCCTTTTCTCTGTAGTAGCTTTACTTTGAAAGGTAATCACGATCATTTGAAAGTCATTGAATTTCATGAAATGCTTTTTTTGAGAAACGCACATCTGTTACCTTGAAATAAGAAGCGTTTGTTAGGGATATGTCAAAGTATGGTTAAAAGTGAGAACAGTGTTCCTTATCTCTGTAGAAGCGTAACTTTGAAAGATAATCACGTTCTTTGAATGCAAAAGAATTTCATGAAATGCTTTTGTGAGAAACGCAAATGTGTTACTCTGAAATGAGAAGCGTCTGTTTGGGATATGTCAAAGTATGGTTAAAAGTGAGAACAGTGTTCCTTTTCTCTGTAGAAGCTTTAATTTGAAAGTTAATCATGATCATTTGAAAGTCAGTGAATTTCATGAAATGCTTTTGTGAGAAACGCACATCTGAAATGAGAAGCGTCTGTTTGGGATATGTCAAAGTATGGTTAAAAGTGAGAACAGTGTTCCTTTTCTCTGTAGAAGCTTTATTTTGAAACATAATCACGTTCTTTGAATGCAAAAGAATTTCATAAAATGCTTTTGTGAGAAACGCACATGTGTTACTCTGAAATGTGAAGCGTCTGTTTGGGATATGTCAAAGTATGGTTCAAAGTGAGAACACTGTTCCTTTTCTCTGTTGAAGCTTTAATTTGAAAGGTAATCACGTTCTTGAAAGCAAAAGAATTTCATGAAATGCTTTTTTGAGAAACGCACATGTGTTACTCTGAAATGATAAACGTCAGTTTGGGATATATAAAAGTATGGTTAAAAGTGAGAACAGTGTTCCTTTTCTCTGTTGAAGCTTTAATTTGAAGGGTAATCACGTTATTTGAAAGCAAAAGAATTTCATGAAATTCTTTTGTGAGAAACGCACATCTGTTACTCTGAAATTAGAAGCGTCTGTTTGAAATATGTTAAAGTATGTTTAAAAGTGAGAACAGTGTTCCTTTTCTCTGTAGAAGCTTTACTTTGAAAGATAATCACGTTCTTTGAATGCAAAAGAATTTCATGAAATGCTTTTGTGAGAAACGCACATGTGTTACTCTGAAATTAGAAGCGTCTGTTTGAAATATGTTAAAGTATGGTAAAAAGTGAGAACAGTGTTCCTTTTCTCTGTAGAAGCTTTACTTTGAAAGATAATCACGTTCTTTGAAAGCAAAAGAATTTCATGAAATGTTTTTGTGAGAAACGCACTTGTGTTACTCTGAAATGAGAAGCGTCTGTTTGGGATATGTCAAAGTATGTTTAAAAGTGAGAACAGTTTTCCTTTTCTCTGTAGAAGCTTTACTTTGAAAGATAATCACGTTCTTTGAAAGCAAAAGAATTTCATGAAATGCTTTTGTGAGAAACGCACATGTGTTACTCTGAAATGAGAAGCGTCTGTTTGGGATATGTCAAAGTGTGGTTAATAGTGAGAACAATGTTCCTTTTCTCTGTAGTAGCTTTATTTTGAAAGGTAATCACGATCATTTGAAAGTCATTGAATTTCATGAAATGCTTTTGTGAGAAACGCACATGTGTTACTCTGAAATAAGAAGCGTTTGTTAGGGATATGTCAAAGTATGGTTAAAATTGAGAGCAGTGTACCTTTTCTCTGTAGAAGCTTTACTTTGAAAGATAATCACGTTCTTTGAAAGCAAAAGAATTTCATGAAATGCTTTTTTGAGAAACGCACATGTGTTACTCTGAAATGAGAAACGTCTGTTTGGGATATGTAAAAGTATGGTTAAAAGTAAGAACCGTGTCCCTTTTCTCTGTAGAAGCTTTACTTTGAAAGATGATCACGTTCTCTGAAAGTGTATGAATTTCATGAAATGCTTTTGTGAGAAACGCACTTCTATTACTCTGAAATGAGAAGCGTCTGTTTGGGATATTTCAAAGTATGGTTAAAAGTGAGAACAGTGTTCGTCGTCTCTGTAGAAGCTTTACTTTGAAAGATAATCACGTTCTTTGAAAGCAAAAGAATTTCATGACATGCTTTTGTGAGAAACGCACATCTATTACTCTGAAATGAGAAGCGTCTGTTTGGGATATGTCAAAGTATGGTTAAATGTGAGAACAGTGTTCCTTTTCTCTGTAGTAGCTTTACTTTGAAAGATAATCACGTTCTTTGAAAGCAAAAGAATTTCATGAAATGCTTTTGTGAGAAACGCACATGTGTTACTCTTAAATGAGAAGCGTCCTTTTGGGATATGTAAAAGTATGGTTAAAAGTGAAAAAAGTGTTCCTTTTCTCTGTAAAAGCTTTACTTTGAAAGATAATCACATTCTCTGAAAGTGTATGAATCTCATTAAATGCTTTTGTGAGAAACGCATATCTGTTACTCTGAAATTAGAAGCATCAGTTTGGGATATGTCAAAGTATGGTTAAAAGTGAGAAAACTGTTCCTTTTCTCTGTAGTAGCTTTACTTTGAAAGGTAATCACGATCATTTGAAAGTCATTGAATTTCATGAAATGCTTTTTTGAGAAACGCACATCTGTTACCTTGAAATAAGAAGCGTTTGTTAGGGATATGTCAAAGTATGGTTAAAAGTGAGAACAGTGTTCCTTATCTCTGTAGAAGCTTAACTTTGAAAGATAATCACGTTCTTTGAATGCAAAAGAATTTCATGAAATGCTTTTGTGAGAAACGCAAATGTGTTACTCTGAAATGAGAAGCGTCTGTTTGGGATATGTCAAAGTATGGTTAAAAGTGAGAACAGTGTTCCTTTTCTCTGTAGAAGCTTTAATTTGAAAGTTAATCATGATCATTTGAAAGTCAGTGAATTTCATGAAATGCTTTTGTGAGAAACGCACATCTGAAATGAGAAGTGTCTGTTTGGGATATGTCAAAGTATGGTTAAAAGTGAGAACAGTGTTCCTTTTCTCTGTAGAAGCTTTATTTTGAAACATAATCACGTTCTTTGAATGCAAAAGAATTTCATAAAATGCTTTTGTGAGAAACGCACATGTGTTACTCTGAAATGTGAAGCGTCTGTTTGGGATATGTCAAAGTATGGTTCAAAGTGAGAACACTGTTCCTTTTCTCTGTTGAAGCTTTAATTTGAAAGGTAATCACGTTCTTGAAAGCAAAAGAATTTCATGAAATGCTTTTTTGAGAAACGCACATGTGTTACTCTGAAATGATAAACGTCAGTTTGGGATATATAAAAGTATGGTTAAAAGTGAGAACAGTGTTCCTTTTCTCTGTTGAAGCTTTAATTTGAAGGGTAATCACGTTCTTTGAAAGCAAAAGAATTTCATGAAATGTTTTTGTGAGAAACGCACATGTGTTACTCTGAAATGACAAGCGTCTGTTTGGGATATGTCAAAGTGTGGTTAATAGTGAGAACAATGTTCCTTTTCTCTGTAGAAGCTTTACATTGAAAGATAAACACGATCATTTGAAAGTCAGTGAATTTCATGAAATGCTTTTGTGAGAAACGCACATGTGTTACTCTGAAATGAGAAGCGTCTGTTTGGGATATGTCAAAGTATGGTTAAAAGTGAGAACAGTGTTCCTTTTCTCTGTAGAAGCTTTACTTTGAAAGATGATCACGTTCTTTGAAAGCAAAAGAATTTCATGAAATGCTTTTGTTAGAAACACACATGTGTTACTCTCAAATGAGAAGCGTCTGTTTGGGATATGTCAAAGTATGGTTAAAAGTGAGAACACTGTTCCTTTTCTCTGTTGAAGCTTTAATTTGAAAGGTAATCACGTTCTTTGAAAGCAAAAGAATTTCATGAAATTCTTTTGTGAGAAACGCACATCTGTTACTCTGAAATTAGAAGCGTCTGTTTGAAATATGTTAAAGTATGGTTAAAAGTGAGAACAGTGTTCCTTTTCTCTGTAGAAGCTTTACTTTGAAACATAATCACGTTCTTTGAATGCAAAAGAATTTCATGAAATGCTTTTGTGAGAAACGCACATGTGTTACTGTGAAATGTGAAGCGTCTGTTTGGGATATGTCAAAGTATGGTTAAAAGTGAGAACACTGTTCCTTTTCTCTGTAGTAGCTTTACTTTGAAAGGTAATCACGATCATTTGAAAATCATTGAATTGCATGAAATGCTTTTTTGAGAAACGCACATGTGTTACTCTGAAATAAGAAGCGTTTGTTAGGGATATGTCAAAGTATGGTTAAAAGTGAGAGCAGTGTTCCTTTTCTCTGTAGAAGCTTTACTTTGAAGGATAATCACGTTCTTTGAAAGCAAAAGTATTTCATGAAATGCTTTTGCGAGAAACGCACATGTGTTACTCTGAAATGAGAAACGTCAGTTTGGGATATATAAAAGTATGGTTAAAAGTGAGAAAAGTGTTCCTTTTCTCTGTAGAAGCTTTAATTTGAAAGGTAATCACGTACTTTGAAAGCAAAAGAATTTCATGAAATGCTTTTGTGAGAAACGCACATGTGTTACTCTGAAATGAGAAGCGTCTGTTTGGGATATGTAAAAGTATGGTTAAAAGTGAGAACCGAATCCCTTTTCTCTGTAGAAGCTTTACTTTGAAAGATAATCACGTTCTCTGAAAGTGTATGAATTTCATGAAATGCTTTTGTGAGAAACGCACATGTGTTACTCTGAAATGAGAAGCGTCAGTTTGGGATATGTAAAAGTATGGTTAAAAGTGAGAACCATTTTCCTTTTCTCTGTAGAAGATTTACTTTGAAAGATAATCACGTTCTCTGAAAGTGTATGAATTTCATGAAATGCTTTTGTGAGAAACACACATGTGTTACTCTGAAATTAGAAGCGTCTGTTTGAAATATGTTAAAGTATGGTAAAAAGTGAGAACAGTGTTCCTTTTCTCTGTAGAAGCTTTACTTTGAAAGATAATCACGTTCTTTGAAAGCAAAAGAATTTCATGAAATGTTTTTGTGAGAAACGCACATGTGTTACTCTGAAATGAGAAGCGTCTGTTTGGGATATGTCAAAGTATGGTTATAAGTGAGAACAGTCTTCCTTTTCTCTGTAGAAGCTTTACTTTAAAAGATAATCACGTTCTTTGAAAGAAAAAGAATTTCATGAAATGCTTTTGTGAGAAACGCACATGTGTTACTCTGAAATGAGAAGCGTCTGTTTTCGATATGTCAAAGTATGGTTAAAAGTGAGAACAGTGTTCCTTTTCTCTGTAGAAGCTTTACATTGAAAGATAATCACGATCATTTGAAAGTCAGTGAATTTCATGAAATGCTTTTGTGAGAAACGCACATGAGATACTCTGAAATGAGAAGCGTCTGTTTGGGATATGTCAAAGTATGGTTAAAAGTGAGAACAGTGTTCCTTTTCTCTGTAGAAGCTTTATTTTGAAACATAATCACGTTCTTTGAATGCAAAAGAATTTCATAAAATGCTTTTGTGAGAAACGCACATGTGTTACTCTGAAATGTGAAGCGTCTGTTTGGGATATGTCAAAGTATGGTTCAAAGTGAGAACACTGTTCCTTTTCTCTGTTGAAGCTTTAATTTGAAAGGTAATCACGTTCTTGAAAGCAAAAGAATTTCATGAAATGCTTTTTTGAGAAACGCACATGTGTTACTCTGAAATGATAAACGTCAGTTTGGGATATATAAAAGTATGGTTAAAAGTGAGAACAGTGTTCCTTTTCTCTGTTGAAGCTTTAATTTGAAGGGTAATCACGTTCTTTGAAAGCAAAAGAATTTCATGAAATGTTTTTGTGAGAAACGCACATGTGTTACTCTGAAATGAGAAGCGTCTGTTTGGGATATGTCAAAGTGTGGTTAATAGTGAGAACAATGTTCCTTTTCTCTGTAGAAGCTTTACATTGAAAGATAAACACGATCATTTGAAAGTCAGTGAATTTCATGAAATGCTTTTGTGAGAAACGCACATGTGTTACTCTGAAATGAGAAGCGTCTGTTTGGGATATGTCAAAGTATGGTTAAAAGTGAGAACAGTGTTCCTTTTCTCTGTAGAAGCTTTACTTTGAAAGATGATCACGTTCTTTGAAAGCAAAAGAATTTCATGAAATGCTTTTGTTAGAAACACACATGTGTTACTCTCAAATGAGAAGCGTCTGTTTGGGATATGTCAAAGTATGGTTAAAAGTGAGAACACTGTTCCTTTTCTCTGTTGAAGCTTTAATTTGAAAGGTAATCACGTTCTTTGAAAGCAAAAGAATTTCATGAAATTCTTTTGTGAGAAACGCACATCTGTTACTCTGAAATTAGAAGCGTCTGTTTGAAATATGTTAAAGTATGGTTAAAAGTGAGAACAGTGTTCCTTTTCTCTGTAGAAGCTTTACTTTGAAACATAATCACGTTCTTTGAATGCAAAAGAATTTCATGAAATGCTTTTGTGAGAAACGCACATGTGTTACTGTGAAATGTGAAGCGTCTGTTTGGGATATGTCAAAGTATGGTTAAAAGTGAGAACACTGTTCCTTTTCTCTGTAGTAGCTTTACTTTGAAAGGTAATCACGATCATTTGAAAATCATTGAATTGCATGAAATGCTTTTTTGAGAAACGCACATGTGTTACTCTGAAATAAGAAGCGTTTGTTAGGGATATGTCAAAGTATGGTTAAAAGTGAGAGCAGTGTTCCTTTTCTCTGTAGAAGCTTTACTTTGAAGGATAATCACGTTCTTTGAAAGCAAAAGAATTTCATGAAATGCTTTTGTGAGAAACGCACATGTGTTACTCTGAAATGAGAAACGTCAGTTTGGGATATATAAAAGTATGGTTAAAAGTGAGAAAAGTGTTCCTTTTCTCTGTAGAAGCTTTAATTTGAAAGGTAATCACGTACTTTGAAAGCAAAAGAATTTCATGAAATGCTTTTGTGAGAAACGCACATGTGTTACTCTGAAATGAGAAGCGTCTGTTTGGGATATGTAAAAGTATGGTTAAAAGTGAGAACCGAATCCCTTTTCTCTGTAGAAGCTTTACTTTGAAAGATAATCACGTTCTCTGAAAGTGTATGAATTTCATGAAATGCTTTTGTGAGAAACGCACATGTGTTACTCTGAAATGAGAAGCGTCAGTTTGGGATATGTAAAAGTATGGTTAAAAGTGAGAACCATTTTCCTTTTCTCTGTAGAAGATTTACTTTGAAAGATAATCACGTTCTCTGAAAGTGTATGAATTTCATGAAATGCTTTTGTGAGAAACACACATGTGTTACTCTGAAATTAGAAGCGTCTGTTTGAAATATGTTAAAGTATGGTAAAAAGTGAGAACAGTGTTCCTTTTCTCTGTAGAAGCTTTACTTTGAAAGATAATCACGTTCTTTGAAAGCAAAAGAATTTCATGAAATGTTTTTGTGAGAAACGCACTTGTGTTACTCTGAAATGAGAAGCGTCTGTTTGGGATATGTCAAAGTATGGTTAAAAGTGAGAACAGTCTTCCTTTTCTCTGTAGAAGCTTTACTTTAAAAGATAATCACGTTCTTTGAAAGAAAAAGAACTTCATGAAATGCTTTTGTGAGAAACGCACATGTGTTACTCTGAAATGAGAAGCGTCTGTTTTCGATATGTCAAAGTATGGTTAAAAGTGAGAACAGTGTTCCTTTTCTCTGTAGAAGCTTTACATTGAAAGATAATCACGATCATTTGAAAGTCAGTGAATTTCATGAAATGCTTTTGTGAGAAACGCACATGAGATACTCTGAAATGAGAAGCGTCTGTTTGGGATATGTCAAAGTATGGGTAAAAGTGAGAACAGTGTTCCTTTTCTCTGTAGAAGCTTTACTTTGAAAGATGATCACGTTATTTGAAAGCAAAAGAATTTCATGAAATGCTTTTGTTAGAAACGCACATGTGTTACTCTGAAATGAGAAGCGTCTGTTTGGGATATGTCAAAGTATGGTTAAAAGTGAGAACGGTGTTCCTTTTCTCTGTAGAAGCTTTACTTTGAAAGATAATCACGTTCTTTGAAAGCAAAAGAATTTCATGAAATGCTTTTGTGAGAAACGCACATGTGTTACTCTGAAATAAGAAGTGTTTGTTAGGGATATGTCAAAGTATGGTTAAAAGTGAGAACAGTGTTCCTTTTCTCTGTAGAAGCTTTACATTGAAAGATAATCATGTTCTTTGAAAGCAAAAGAATTTCATGAAATGCTTTTGTGAGAAACGCACTTGTGTTACTCTGAAATGAGAAGCGTCATTTTGGTATATGTCAAAGTTTGGTTAAAAGTGAGAAAACTGTTCCTTTTCTCTGTAGTAACTTTACTTTTAAAGGTAATCACGATCATTTGAAAGTCATTGAATTTCATGAAATGCTTTTGTGAGAAAGGCACATGTGTTACTCTGAAATGAGAAGCGTCTGTTTGGGATATGTCAAAGAATGGGGAAAAGTGAGAACAGTGTTCCTTTTCTCTGTAGAAGCTTTACTCTGAAAGATAATCACGTTCCCTGAAAGTGTATGAATTTCATGAATTTTCTTTTGGACAAACGCACATGTGTTACTCTGAAATGAGAAGCGTCTGTTTGGGATATGTCAAAGTATGGTTAAAAGTGAGAACAGTGTTCCTTTTCTCTGTAGAAGCTTTACTTTGAAAGATAATCACGTTCTTTGATAGAAAAAGAATTTCATGAAATGCTTTTGTGAGAAACGCACATGTGTTACTCTGAAATGAGAAGCTTCTGTTTTGGATATGTCAAAGTATGGTTAAAAGTGAGAACTGTATTCCTTTTCTCTGTAGAAGCTTTACTTTGAAAGATAATCACGTTTTTGAAAGCAAAAGAATTTCATGAAATGCTTTTTTGAGAAACGCACATGTGTTACTCTGAAATGAGAAGCGTTTTTTGGGATATGTAAAAGTATGTTTAAAAGTGAGAACAGTGTTCCACTTCTCTGTAGAAGCTTTACTTTGAAAGATAATCACGTTCTTTGAAAGCAAAAGAATTTCATGAAATGCTTTTGTGAGAAACGCACATGTGTAACTCTGAAATGAGAAGCGTCTGTTTGGGATATGTCAAAGTATGGTTAAAAGTGAGAACAGTGTTCCTTTTCTCTGTAGAAGCTTTACATTGAAAGATAATCACGCTCTTTGAAAGCAAAAGAATTTCATGAAATGCTTTTGTGAGAAACGCACATGTGTTACTCTGAAATGAGAAGCGTCTTTTTGGGATATGTAAAAGTATGGTTAAAAGTGAGAACAGTGTTCCTTTTCTCTGTAGAAGCTTTACTTTGAAAGGTAATGACGAGGATTTGAAAGTCAGTGAATTTCATGAAATGCTTTTTTGAGAAATGCAAATCTGTTACTCTGAAATGAGAAGCATCTTTTTGGGATATGTCAAAGTAAGGTTAAAAGTGAGAACAGTGTTCCTTTTTTTTCTGTAGACTCTTTATTTTGAAAGATAATCACGTTCTTTGAAAGCAAAAGAATTTCATGAAATGCTTTTGTGAGGAACGCAAAATCTGTTACTCTGAAATGAGAAGCGTCTGTTTGGGATATATCAAAGTAAGGTTAAAAGTGAGAACAGTGTTCCACTTCTCTGTAGAAGCTTTACTTTGAAAGATAATCACGTTCTTTGAAAGCAAAAGAATTTCATGAAATGCTTTTGTGAGAAACGCAAATCTGTTACTCTGAAATGAGAAGTGTCTCTTTGGGATATATCAAAGTATGGTTAAAAGTGAGAACAGTGTTCCATTTCTCTGTAGAAGCTTTACTTTGATTATCTAATCACAATCATTTGAAAGTCATTGAATTTCATGAAATGCTTTTGTGAGAAAGGCACATATGTTACTCTGAAATGAGAAGCGTCTGTTTGGGATATGTCAAAGTATGGTTAAAAGTGAGAACAGTGTTCCACTTCTCTGTAGAAGCTTTACTTTGAAAGATAATCACGTTCTTTGAAAGCAAAAAATTTCATGAAATGCTTTTGTGAGAAACGCACATCTATTACTCTGAAATGAGAAGCGTCTGTTTGGGATATGTCAAAGTATGGTTAAAAGTGAGAACAGTGTTCCACTTCTCTGTAGAAGCTTTACTTTGAAAGATAATCACGTTCTTTGAAAGCAAAAGAATTTCATGAAATGCTTTTGTGAGAAACGCAAATCTGTTACTCTGAAATGAGAAGTGTCTCTTTGGGATATATCAAAGTATGGTTAAAAGTGAGAACAGTGTTCCTTTTCCCTGTAGAAGCTTTACTTTGAAAGATAATCACGATCATTTGAAAGTCAGTGAATTTCATGAAATGCTTTTGTGAGAAACGCACATGTGTTACTCTGAAATGAGAAGCTTCTGTTTGGTATATGTCAAAGTATGGTTAAAAGTGAGAACAGTATTCCTTTTCTATGTAGAAGCTTTACTTTGAAAGATAATCACGTTCTTTGAAAGCAAAAGAATTTCATGAAATGCTTTTTTGAGAAACGCACATGTGTTACACTGAAATGAGAAGCGTTTGTTTGGGATATGTAAAAGTATGGTTAAAAGTGAGAACAGTGTTCCACTTCTCTGTAGAAGCTTTACTTTGAAAGATAATCACGTTCTTTGAAAGCAAAAGAATTTCATGAAATGCTTTTGTGAGAAACGCACATCTATTACTCTGAAATGAGAAGCGTCTGTTTGGGATATGTCAAAGTATGGTTAAAAGTGAGAACAGTGTTCCTTTTCTCTGTAGAAGCTCTACATTGAAAGAATAATCACGCTCTTTGAAAGCAAAAGAATTTCATGAAATGCTTTTGTGAGAAACGCACATGTGTTACTCTGAAATGAGAAGCGTCTTTTTGGGATATGTCAAAATATGGTTAAAAGTGAGAACAGTGTTCCTTTTCTCTGTAGAAGCTTTACTTTGAAAGATAATCACGTTCTCTGAAAGTGTATGAATTTCATGAAATGCTTTTGTGAGAAACGCACATCAGTTACTCTGAAATGAGAAGCGTCTGTTTGGGATATGTAAAAGTATGGTTAAAAGTGTGAACCGTTTTCCTTTTCTCTGTAGAAGATTTTCTTTGAAAGATAATCACGTTCTCTGAAAGTGTATGAATTTCATGAAATTCTTTGTGAGAAACGCACATGTGTTACTCTGAAATGAGAAGCGTCGGTTTGGGATATATCAAAGTATGGTTAAAAGTGAGAACAGTGTTCCTTTTCTCTGTTGAAGCTTTATTTTTAAAGATAATCACGTTCTTTGAATGCAAAAGAATTTCATAAATTGCTTTTGTGAGAAACGCACATGTGTTACTCTGAAATGTGAAGCGTCTGTTTGGGATATGTCAAAGTATGGTTCAAAGTGAGAACAGTGTTCCTTTTCTCTGTAGAAGCTTTACTTTGAAAGATAATCACGTTCTTTGAAAGCAAAAGAATTTCACGAAATGCTTTTGTGAGAAACGCACATGTGTTACTCTGAAATGAGAAGCGTCTATTTGGGATATGTCAAAGTATGGTTAAACGTGAGAACAGTGTTCCTTTTCTCTCTAGAAGCTTTACTTTGAAAGGTAATCACGATCATTTGAAAATCATTGAATTTCATGAAATGCTTTTTTGAGAAACGCACATGTGTTACTCTGAAATAAGAAGCGTTTGTTAGGGATATGTCAAAGTATGGTTAAAAGTGAGAACAGTATTCCTTTTCTCTGTAGAAGCTTTACTTTGAAGGATAATCACGTTCTTTGAAAGCAAAAGAATTTCATGAAATGCTTTTTTGAGAAACGCACATGTGTTACTCTGAAATGAGAAACGTCAGTTTGGGATATATAAAAGTATGGTTAAAAGTGAGAACATTGTTCCTTTTCTCTGTAGAAGCTTTAATTTGAAAGGTAATCACGTACTTTGAAAGCAAAAGAATTTCATGAAATGCTTTTGTGAGAAACGCACATCAGTTACTGTGAAATGAGAAGCGTCTGTTTGGGATATGTCAAAGTATGGTTAAAAGTGAGAACAGTGTTCCTTTTCTCTGTTGAAGCTTTATTTTGAAAGATAATCACATTCTTTGAAAGCAAAAGAATTTGATGAAATGCTTTTGTGAGAAACGCACATCTGTTACTCTGAAATGAGAAGCATCTCTTTGGGATATGTCAAAGAATGGTGAAAAGTGAGAACAGTGCTCCTTTTCTCTATAGAATCTTTACTTTGAAAGATAATCACGTTCTCTGAAAGTGTATGAATTTCATGAAATGCTTTTGTGAGAAACACACATGTGTTACTCTGAAATTAGAAGAGTCTGTTTGAAATATGTTAAAGTATGGTTAAAAGTGAGAACAGTGTTCCTTTTCTCTGTAGAAGCTTTACTTTGAAACATAATCACGTTCTTTGAAAGCAAAAGAATTTCATGAAGTGCTTTTGTGAGAAACGCACATGTGTTACTCTGAAATGAGAAACGTCAGTTTAGGATATATAAAAGTATGGATAAAAGTGAGAACAGTGTTCCTTTTCTCTGTAGAAGCTACAATTTGAAAGGTAATCACGTTCTTTGAAAGCAAAAGAATTTCATGAAATGCTTTTTTGAGAAACGCACATCAGTTACTCTGAAATGAGAAGCGTCTGTTTGGGATATGTAAAAGTATGGTTAAAAGTGAGATCTGTTTTCCTTTTCTCTGTAGAAGATTTACTTTAAAAGATAATCACGTTCTCTGAAAGTGTATGAATTTCATGAAATGCTTTTGTGAGAAACGCACATTTGTTACTCTGAAATGAGAAGCATCTGTTTGGGATATGTCAAAGTATGGTTAAAAGTGAGAACAGTGTTCCTTTTCTCTGTAGAAGCTTTACTTTGAAAGGTAATGACGAGGATTTGAAAGTCAGTGAATTTCATGAAATGCATTTGTGAGAAATGCAAATCTGTTATTCTGAAATGAAAAGCGTCTGTTTGGGATATGTCAAAGTATGGTTAAAAGTGAGAACAGTGTTCCACCTCTCTGTAGAAGCTTTAATTTGAAAGATAATCATGTTCTTTGAAAGCAAAAATTTCATGAAATGCTTTTGTGAGAAACGCACATCTGTTACTCTGAAATGAGAAGCGTCTCTTTGGGATATGTCAAAGAATTGGGAAAAGTTAGAACAGTGTTCCTTTTCTCTGTAGAAACTTTACTTTGAAAGATAATCACGTTCGCTGAAAGTGTATGAATTTCATGAAATGCTTTTTTGACAAACGCACATGTGTTACTCTGAAATGAGAAGCGTCCGTTTGGGATATGTCAAAGTAAGGTTAAAAGTGAGAACAGTGTTCCTTTTCTCTGTAGAAGTTTTACTTTGAAAGATAATCACGTTCTCTGAAAGAAAAAGAATTTCATCAAATGCTTTTGTGAGAAACGCACATCTGTTACTCTGAAATGAGAAGCGTCGGTTTGGGATATGTCAAAGTATGGTTAAAAGTGAGAACAGTATTCCTTTTCTCTGTATAAGCTTTACTTTGAAAGATAATCACGTTCTTTGAAAGCAAAAGAATTTCATGAAATGCTTTTTTGAGAAACGAACATTTGTAACTCTGAAATGAGAAGCGTTTGTTTGGGATATGTAAAAGTATGGTTAAAAGTGAGAACAGTGTTCCACTTCTCTGTAGAAGATTTACTTTGTAAGATAACCACGTTCTTTGAAAGCAAAAGAATTTCATGAAATGCTTTTGTGAGAAACGCACATCTTAACTCTGAAATGAGAAGCGTCTGCTTGGAATATGTCAAAGTATGGTTAAAAGTGAGAACAGTGTTCCTTTTCTCTGTAGAAGCTTTACTTTGAAAGATAATCACGTTCTTTTAAAGCAAAAGAATTTCATGAAATGCTTTTGTGAGAAACGCACATCTGTTACTCTGAAATGAAAAGCGTCTATTTGGGATATGTCAAAGTATGGTTAAACGTGAGAACAGTGTTCCTTTTCTCTCTAGAAGCTTTACTTAGAAAGGTAATCACGATCATTTGAAAGTCAGTGAATTTCATGAAATGCTTTTTGGAGAACGCAAATCTGTTACTCTCAAAGGATAAGCTTCTGTTTGGGATATGTCAAAGTAAGTTTCAAAGTGAGAACAGTGTTCATTTTCTCTGTAGAATCTTTATTTTGAAAGATAATCACGTTCTTTTTGAAAGCAAAAGAATTTCATGAAATGCTTTTGTGAGAAACGCACATCTGTTACTCTGAAATGAGAAGCGTCTGTTTGGGATATGTAAAAGTATGGTTAAAAGTGAGAACAGTGTTCCACTTCTCTGTAGAAGCTTTACTTTGAAAGATAATCACGTTCTTTGAAAGCAAAAGAATTTCATGAAATGCTTTTGTGAGAAACGCACATCTGTTACTCTGAAATGAGAAGCGGTCTGTTTGGGATATGTCAAATAATGGGGAAAAGTGAGAACAGTGTTCCTTTTCTCTGTAGAAGCTTTACTTTGAAAGATAATCACGTTCCCTGAAAGTGAATGAATTTCATGAATTTCTTTTTTGACAAACGCACATGTGTTACTCTGAAATGAGAAGCGTTTGTTTGGGATATGTCAAAGTATGGTTAAAAGTGAGAACAGTGTTCCTTTTCTCTGTAGAAGCTTTACTTTGAAAGATAATCACGTTCTTTGATAGAAAAAGAATTTCATGAAATGCTTTTGTGAGAAACGCACATGTGTTACTCTGAAATGAGAAGCGTCTGTTTGGGATATGTCAAAGTATGGTTAAAAGTGAGAACAGTATTCCTTTTCTCTGTAGAAGCTTTACTTTGAAAGATAATCACGTTTTTGAAAGCAAAAGAATTTCATGAAATGCTTTTTTGAGAAACGCACATGTGTTACTCTGAAATGAGAAGCGTTTTTTTGGGATATGTAAAAGTATGATTAAAAGTGAGAACAGTATTCCTTTTCTCTGTAGAAGCTTTACTTTGAAGGATAATCACGTTCTTTGAAAGCAAAAGAATTTCATGAAATGCTTTTTGAGAAACGCATATGTGTTACTCTGAAATGAGAAACGTCAGTTTGGGATATATAAAAGTATGGTTAAAAGTGAGAACATTGTTCCTTTTCTCTGTAGAAGCTTTAATTTGAAAGGTAATCACGTACTTTGAAAGCAAAAGAATTTCATGAAATGCTTTTGTGAGAAACGCACATCAGTTACTGTGAAATGAGAAGCGTCTGTTTGGGATATGTCAAAGTATGGTTAAAAGTGAGAACAGTGTTCCTTTTCTCTGTTGAAGCTTTATTTTGAAAGATAATCACGTTCTTTGAAAGCAAAAGAATTTCATGAAATGCTTTTGTGAGAAACGCACATCTGTTACTCTGAAATGAGAAGCATCTCTTTGGGATATGTCAAAGAATGGTGAAAAGTGAGAACAGTGCTCCTTTTCTCTGTAGAATCTTTACTTTGAAAGATAATCACGTTCTCTGAAAGTGTATGAATTTCATGAAATGCTTTTGTGAGAAACACACATGTGTTACTCTGAAATTAGAAGAGTCTGTTTGAAATATGTTAAAGTATGGTTAAAATTGAGAACAGTGTTCCTTTTCTCTGTAGAAGCTTTACTTTGAAACATAATCATGTTCTTTTGAAAGCAAAAGAATTTCATGAAATGCTTTTGTGAGAAACGCACATGTGTTACTCTGAAATGAGAAACGTCAGTTTAGGATA
>CADCXT010002543.1:0-14146 GCA_902806775.1 Microtus agrestis | reverse complement strand
CGATGATGTTAGCTGTTAATTGGAGTGTTAGGACTATGGGTCAGATGAATAAGCTGATGTTTTCAATAATGATTAATATAGGAATGAGGGAGATGGTGGTACCCTGGGATAGGAAGTTTGGTAATGATGCTTTCAGTTTATGGCGTAAGCTTATGATTATGGCTCCATTTCACAGAGTGGTTGGTAATTTTATATTTGTTGATAATTTTGTTGTTGCATTGAATGCGTGTGGTAATAGTCCTAGAAGGTCAGTTGATCCCATAAATATAATTAAGGATACTAGTACGAGTTATCACGTCCTTCATTTGTGTGATTGGATTAGCATAATTCAATAATGAGTTTGAGTAATCATTGTTGAAATGAGTGTAAGTGGTTTGAGACCGTAAGTTACAAGTATTGATGTGAGTACAATGATAAGTATGACAATAGGTATTTTTGTTATTTTATGGGTACTGAAAGAGGAGAAAAAATTTCTTTCAATTTGATTCTTAGGGGTTGTTTGTTTTTATCAGTGTGATTGACTTGACTGATGGAGTCTGTCGGAAGTTGTGAAGAGAGATTTTTAGTTGTCTAAGAATGAACAGAGTTCTTGTATTTGACAGTAATAAATCATGTCGATGTATTCAGTTGTGTCATTCACTATGGATACTAACTATCTCTAAATTTAAATTAAAAGCTTAACGCTCTAATATTTGTAATGTAGATTATTGCTACAGATCAATCTTCTTAGCTTTTTAGAGGGACTATTTCAAGCACAATAGGCTTAAAAGTATGATCAGATCCCCAGATTTCTGAACATTGTCTGTAGAATAACCCAGCATGGTTGGATGAGGTTGTTGTTTGGTGAGTCCTCTATCGGGAGTACTATTCTGTTGTGTAATTCTAGCATGTGAAGTTCTCAGTGTTTTAATTCCTAGGTTTGCATCATGTTTGAGTCGAGGCAGAGGTCCTCCTAGTTTGTGTATTCATCCCTTCAGTATCATTTGTGTCCCATTGTTTTCCCGTGAGGGCTGGGCTTTTAATTTTGTCTATTATGTATACTATTTGTAAGTAAGGCATGGCAATTATAATCATGATTAAGGCTTGTAAGCTGTTTCATCTAGTCTCTACTTCTTGGGCTTCTATAGTGCTAGTCTCATTTTTTTTTTGCTGTCAGTAGAAGATTAATGATATATAGTATTAGAAACAGGATCAGAAGTGTATGGTCATGAAAAATTATAGTTGAGTATGCATCTTGTAATATTAACTGTGTAAGTCATTATTCCCCCCAGTAATTATGCAGCCCGCCACAACCCTGGGGAGGGGGAATGGATGCCCTGCCTGGGTGGAGGGTCTACTCCGGTTCTTTGTAGAAGGAGGTGGCGTTGTGGATGAGGGGAAAAAATGTGCGCCCACTCAATGTAGAGAAACCTAAAAAAAGAAATTTTGGGTGCACACATCACTTATCTCCCCCACACACTTTCACTCACCCTACACACACACACACACACTCTCTCTCACTCACTCCCACCATACACACTCTCACTCTCTCACTCACCGTACACACACTCACTCCCACCACAGACACCCCCACACTATACATTCTCACCTGAGATTGGTACTCGAACTGGCGACTTCGGATTCAGGCATTCCATTCTACTAAGTCATTGCTCAGATTGTTGTAGAGGGCTGTATTCTCCGTGGCCTTTCAGGCACACGGGAATGGCGGTCACGCCCGCGCCGCCCTGTGGACAGAGAGGGGAACTGCGGCTCTGCGGCTATGTGGCTATGCGACTCTGCTGCCTGTTCTCCTTCCAGTGTCCCAGGGGGTCGGTGGAGGGTCGTGGGGCGGCTGGGTGGTCATGAATGGGTATGAGCATATCTGAGCGGTTCAGGGGAGTCCCCGTGCCTCAACCTTATCTTGCATAGACCTCATTTCTACGTACAACTCTTACAAGTGTTGTATGGGTCTGTTGGGCGACATGTCCCATGCAGATCTATGCACACATCATGGTTGTCCTGGTGAGTCATTATGCATATTCATGAGGGTCTGGCAGGGCCCAGTGCCAGGTAGGAGTCAACCCTAGGTTCAGTTCACTGTCAGGCTTACCTGTCAGGATTCATTCTGAGCTTAAAATAAATCACTCTAAATTTTCTTTGTGTCCTTATAAGATTATCAGTGCCTTCAACAAGTATGAATTTTCCAGTAATAGTAAGCATACATTCCTAAAAAAATGCACTATGGGTATTTTTCCCATTTTGTTAAAAAAAAAGGTAATTTGAGGTATAGAATTGTTTTGTATTCTGTCATTCCTGTATTTCAGTAAAGCCATGATTGTCCAGGCATGAGCTATAGGCGTTCAAACCAGACATGAATCAGAAGTATGGTGATGATAACAGGAGCATGCTGTAAAGGAGGAAGCACATTCCCCCACTCTTGCCCAGATTCTGAGGAAGCAATATGTGATCTTTCCTACTTTGTAAGGTGCTGAGAGTCATGTGTTTAAGCTACAGAGCTCTTAGCTGTTAAGACTGGGCAATTAACAGTTCTATGACCATGTAATATCTCTGAATTTGCTGCTTGCTGGTTGTGGGTTATCCGATGGGAAACAGGAATAACAACAAGAACCAAGCCCTGTCATATTAGTCACAACAAAAATTATCATGTTTTTTAAATTTTTTTATATTCTTTTTTTTTTTTTTTTTTTTTTTTTATATTATTTTTTTTTTAATTTTTTTTTTTTTTTTTATATTAAGTGATAGCCTCATTATGAATCTCTGACTCATGTTTTTAAAATTTTTTTTTGGGGTAGCATCTTGTATAAAAATCAAGAGCTATTTTGCCACGTTATCTCCAGTGTACCTCTCATTTTAGTTTTTTTGCACACCACAGACCAATGAATACATTTTTGTTGTTCAACCCATGTTTTCTTTGTTCCTCTGCTTGTTCTATGGACTCTTATAGTGTTTGTTCCCTGAATGTAGCGTGTTTTCCGTAGTCACTGGCATATTCAATAGTGTTTGTTCCCCCAATGCCTAGTCACTTGTGGAGGAAGAGCCATTGTTAAACGTGTGTTGGAGATGGCCTTTTCTCTTAGATGACATGTGTGGACAAAACTGTCTTTGTTGTGCTTTATTTTTTTGGATGTATTTAAAGTGACTGTTTACAAAAACTTTTACTTGATTATTTTAATCCAACTATATCCTTTAGGCTTCTCCAACTCTTGCTTCTTGCAGGTCGGCAGTATAGTATACGCGTGCTGCCACCATGTGGCTGAATCGTGCAATGACACATTTTACGGTTTTGGAAGGCTGGTTGTCCGGTCTTGATGCTCAGCAATATTCTCTTGATGTCAGGTAAGCTTAGGGCAGGAACAGTTAGAGTTTTATCTGGGTTGTCCCCATGGAATTCTTGAATAATTTTATAATTTTAATGTATAAATTGTCTGCTGCTGATGCTGGTGCTGTTCTGATAGGTCCATGGTCTCGATTCAATTTCCACAGACTCTTCCTTCCTCCTGGTAAAAGTTGATGATACTGTTGAAGAGATGGCCTGTCTCCCTGCAGGGCAATTCTTCAAAATGTCTATCCCCCTGTTGTCATAAGGAAGGCTCTAAATAGCCTGGATTAAATAACACTAAGACACAAGGCTCTCTGCTATAGTTATCCTGTTCACTGGGTACAAGGCTGGCATGGGCCGATTTAGACTTGGTTCAGTTTTAACTTTGCAAAAACCCCTTCTGCTATTCCTTTTTTCGAGGCAGTCTGTCATCACAGTCTTGTCATGCTTGTTTTAACCCTCCTCTCAGAACCCATTCTCTATTATTAGCAAAGGAAAGGATGGGGTTTACTGGATGAGGTATGTTCATTGATTTCCTGTAGTTTTATCTTGATTAGAGTCTTATCATTTCTGTTTACGAGATTATAATCTATATTGTTAGCTATGTCTTTATGTCTCATTTTGTTTTGGTGCAATCTATATTGTCAGTTTTATTATCATCTGATTATATTGTTCCTCTGTAAAAAGATGGGCCTCCAACAATTTTGTCTCCAGAAAATTTCTCGTTTAAAAGTTCCTTGTGTTTTAGTTGGTTCTAGAATTTTCTGTGTAAAGTTATTTTAATTTTTTTAATTTTTTTGTCTTGCCTCTTTCCATTCCCTAACTAACTTTAAACGTTGGTGCTCTAATAAAATACATAGTGTTAATCCAATTTTTTCACGGGTTCACCTTCTTGTCTCTTAGGTACATTTAATTGGAAAACCTTTTCTTAATCCTTTACTTTGAGGTAATTAATGTCTGTCTTAGAGGTTGAATTTGTTTCTTGTCTACAACAGAAGTCTGGATCTTGTTTCCCTATCTATTTTCTTAGCCTGTGTTCTTTTATAGGTGATTTGGGACCATTCATATTAATTGCTATTAATGTCTAGCAGATGTTACTTTCTCTTCTGTTTCATTGTGAGTGGTTGTGTGCTCCCTTCCTTCGGTTTTGCTGATGTGAGGTTATCAGTTTTTTTTTTTTGTGTGTGTGTGTGTGTGAAGTGAGCTTCCATGTTTTGTGTTTTTCCTTCTATTATTTTTTGTGTTGCTGGTTTTGTGGCTATATATTGTTTCAATCTGGTTTTGTCACAGAATATTTTGTTTTGTGCATAGATATTTGTGCTTTCATAAATGAAAATGAAAATGTAGTTTCATGTGGCAACCAATTACTAGGATAAGCAGGGATTTTCAACGAGTTTATTTCAATTATAGACCTAGCTCTTGCTTGTTTCATAAGTTGTGCACTTTTAACATTTAGGTTGAGTGATTCGTCTGTACTTCATTTTGTGTGGCTTGTAAAAGGTGTCTCCTGTGTAGAAGAGCCACATTGTTGGCGTCTGAGGAGGAGGGCTTTGGCGGGGATTCGTGTTTTTTTTTTTTTTTTTTTTTTTTTTTTTTTTTTTTTTTAAAAAATTTTTTTTTTTTTTTCTTTTTTTTTTTTTTTTTTTTTTTTTTTTTTTTTTTTTTTTTTTTTTTTTTTTTTTTTTTTTTTTTTTTTTTTTTTTTTTTTTTTTTTTTTTTTTTTTTTTTTTTTTTTTTTTTTTTTTTTTTTTTTTTTTTTTTTTTTTTTTTTTTTTTTATTTTTTTTTTTTTTTTTTTTTTTAAAAAAAAAAATTTTTTTTTTTTTTTTTTTTTTTTTTTTTTTTTTTTTTTTTTTTTTTTTTTTTTTTTTTTCCCCAGAGTTATTAATTAAAAAGTGTGATTAAGTACCAAACTTATGAAACCAAATGACAGTAGTTGCACTAGTCTGACCAAAATATAACTTGAGAAAATGTTGTGTCACTGCCTGAAAAGCTTGTCCTTAGTGTTACTAATCCTTGTTTTGCTGTAATATAAATTACTAAAGTATGGAACATTATCATAAACCTGTTTTAGCTCTTTAGATTATTTTTTGTTTATTTTAATGACATCATTTATGCCATCACTTTTCTCCCTGTAACACTTTCCGTAAATGAGAAAAATCATGAATTTTGTTTTATCCATCTTTGCCGTTTTACACTGGTAGTCATGGTAATCGATGACACTGTAATTAATGGAATGCACAAACACAAGTGACACCATATTTTGGAAGAGGAACAAGAAGTGCTCTAAGAGACTGATATAGTTTCTATTAAAATACCAGCTTTCCATACTTGAGCTCTTTGTTCCCCTCAGGTGTAACTGGGGATGGCTGTGCTGCCTTTGTTATTTGATTTCTGCTTATCTAGTAGGGGAACCACTACTGTCTTCACTGTTCAATCCTAGCTCTCGATGGACTCTGGGCAAGCCCAGCAATCAGGATCACTATCTGGAAGTAGATTGTGAATCACGAGGGAGGCAATAGTGAGCCAACAGGGAGCCAATAGGTACCCAATAGGGAGCCATGAGTGTTGTTTATTTTTTTCTTCCCTAAATTTTATGGTTGATTTGTACCTCCAGTTCTCATCCCACCTCCCTCTGAAGAGGTAACACTAAATACCATTATGGGATCTGGCAATGACTTGATAAGTCGGGCCTAATTTTGATAAGTTTACCTATATATGTTACTTTACCTTTTTCTTTTGTTTCTGTTAATCTTCTTTCTTGATTCTGTCTGGTTTTTTTTTTACTTGTTATACGGAGAGGGGATTTTTTTTATCCAGTCTATTTGGTGTTTGTTAAGTTTTTACTTTCATAGGTATATCCTTCTTTAAGTCGGTAAAGTTTTGTTCTATATTTCTTTAATATGTTTTCTTTTCCTTTTGTCCCTATTATTCTTAGGTTTGTTCGTTTGATGTTTTCCCATATATCCTGGATGTTTTGTGTTAATAATTTTTTCTATTTAATGTTTTCTTTGCCTGATGACTTCATTCTATCTATCTATCTATCTATCTATCTATCTATCTATCTATCTATCTATCTATCTATCTATCTATCTTTTATCAATCTTATATTCCCTGAGATTCTCTCTTCCATTTTCTCTCTTCTTTTTCTTCCAATTCTTACAGTGGCTGTCTGAGTCTTTGGGAAGTGTTCTTGGTTTGCTCTGTGTCTCAGGGAGACAATGAGGTGTCCTTTAACATTTTCTCTTGCTGTATTCTCCTGGGTTGTTCTCAGAGCTATTTTCTCTCTCGGTCCTCTCTGCAGAACCTCTCCTGCATGCTGTTTAGATAACCTGCATCACGTTAGTGAGGACCTCTGCCGGGTGTCCTGTTCACTCCCATCAAGGTTTGTCGGGATACACTTTTAATCCCAATGCTTGTGAGGCAGGGACAGAGAGATCTCTGATTCGGAGGTGTGGTATCAGACACCTTTCATTTCAGCATTGAGGGTGCAGATCTCTTTGAGTTCAAGCACAGCCTGGTGTACATAGTTATTCAAGACAAAGATATGCCTATAACCCTACTGAAAAAGTAAAAATAAACATATTTTAACTCAAGGCACCTAAAGATGGAAAATACAGAGAATCCTGATAGTGTTTGTTATTATGCTCTGTTTGAATTGTTTTAATACTGGCTCTTCTTATTATAAAACAGCATTACAAATAAAATGGTTTCTGTGTGATTGTTTCAGGTCTGAGCAGCTGTGCACAAACAAGCAGCCACTCCATCCATTTCTTTGAGAAGGTAAGGCACATTGCTTTGTGTAAGGTCCCATGCCCTCTCTACTCTATCTAGAGTATTTAAAAGTGGTCTTTTTGCCCATGCATTGAAGGCTACTTGCCAGTATCTCTTTAATTAGGTTTTTAGTATTCAGATTTATATTGAAGTCTTTAATGCATTTCTAGTTAAGTTTTGTGCATGTGGATAGATATGTATCTCTTTTTATTCTTCCTCATCTTTCCATCCAGTTATTCCAACAGTATTTTTCATAGATGCTTTTATTCCCTATTGTATAATTTTTGATTCTTTGATAAAAATCAGGTTTTAATAGGTGTGTGTATATCAGTATCTGTGTCCTCGATTTGATTTCAGTGGTCAACGTTTCTGTTTTTATGCCAATACCTAGCTGTTGTCATGACTGCAGGTTTGTTGTGGAGGTTGATGGATTGTGATGCCTCCATAAGTTCCTTTCCTATCTAGGATTGTTTTTGCTATTTATGGTTTTTAATTTTTCCATTTCAAGTTCATTATTGTTCTTTAAATGACCGTGATGAATTCTTTAGGTGTTTTTATGTGAAATGGTTTGAATCTATAGGATGCTTTTGGTAAGATTGATATTTTTATTATGCTAATTAATCCTATATATCTAAGTACATCGGAGGTCTTTCCATTTTCTCTTGTATTCTTCAATTTTTTTCTACATAAATTTAAAGTTCATTTCATTATGGTCTTTAACATCTTTGGTTAGTGTTACCCTGAGAAATTTTAATTAATTTTTGTCTATTTTGAAAGGTAATGTTTTTTGGGTTTCTCTCTCAGCTCCTTTATTAATTGTCTATAGGAGCGCTACATATTTCTTTGAGTTTCTCTTGTATCCTGACACATGACTGTAGGTATTCATCACATGTATAAGTTCCCCTGTAGAGTTTTTGAGGTCACTTTTATGTACTATCATAGTGCCTGCAAATAACAAATGTTTGAGTTTTTCCTTTTCCATTTGAATCCCCTTGATCCTTTTTCTTTTTGTTTTCATCTTGCTCTAGGCAGAACTTCAAGAAATATGTAGAATAGATATAGAGAGAGCGGACAGCTTTGTTTTTTTCTTTATTTTAGTGTCATCACTTTTTCTCCCCATTTCATGCTGTATGTCAGGTTCTTGTACATTGGTTTTATTATGTTTTGATATATTCCTTGTACCCCTTATCTCTCCAATATTTTTTTCATGAATCTGTATTAGATTATTTCAAATGCTTTTTCAGAATTTAATCAGTTGTCCCTATGTATTTTTTTCTTTCAGTTTATTTCAATGAAGGATTTTATTGTTCGATTTTTGTATGTTGTACCATCCCTGTATCTCTGTGACGAAGCTGATTTGATCATGGTGTAAGTTTTGATGTGTTCTTGGATTCTGTTTGATGTATTTTGTTAATTATGTTTGCATCTCTGTTCATAAGTGAGATTAGTTTGTCATTTTCTTTCTTGGTTGAGTCTTTGTGTGGTTTTGGTATTTTGTTAACTGTCGTCTTAGAAAAAGAGTTTGTCAATGTTCCTTCTATTAGGGGGAACACTTTGAGTATTATAGGGCACTTTCTTCTGAAGAGGTAACTCTAGCTACCGTTACGGAATCGGTGCATTGACTAATCTGTTTTCTTTCAGCTGAATTTTGGTCATCAGGTGTTAGTATGAAGATACCCTTCCATAGAGCCTCTCCTAAAGATCAAATTCTCAGATGTAGATAGAGTTGTCTGTGAAGATGTACTCTTGTCTGTGAAGCACAAACATTTTCAAAGTCTATAAGACATTTTTGATTGTCTCACAATAGTTTCCATCTGTTATAGTTTTCCATTTAATTTCGACAGTATTGGTCTGGCCTACCTGCAGGAAAGTCTCCTGTATATTTGCTACAGAAACTGAGTCTGTTATGGTAGAGGTCTAGCGTTTTGCCTCACTCTGTAGTGCTTAGAAAGTGGGGGGTGTGGCTGTTCACTCACCTGTTTGTTCTCTCTTTATTTTTCCTAGCTACTATCTTAGGTTATGGTTCTTCTTAGCCTGCCAAAAACTCCATAAAATCTTCAATGAGTAGTGACATACCAGATACCACGCATTCAAGGATTTGTATAAAAACTTAATTTATTATTAATCCAAATGTCTGTATTTACAGTTTGTCCACCAAACTATTACAACTCCATTAAAGGGTGTGTTACATGCCTACCTTGACCGTATGCTCCCAGAATTTTCTTTAAGTTCTAAATGGTGTGCTCTAATACGGATCATTAGTTCCTGGAGCACATTAGTATGAAGCTTCTTTCTAGTTTTTAGTCCCTGGAGCACATTACTATGAAGTTTCTTTCTATTTTTTACTGTAAGTTTTTGATATTGTAATGACATTATTTTCATAATTTTTGTCTTTCTTCTAAGTGTTCCCATGGATCCTTAATGTGTTCTCATCCAAGGTCCCTTCTTAACATTTCTTGTCTGAATGTGACCTGTTTTTCTTTTCAGGATTTCCCAGGTTTCAAGTAAAGGGTTTGTAGTTTGTGTTTGCTATACAGAATAATAGGTAGGATATTAGACCTTGGGCAATTATTAATGATGCCGCTCCCATAAAACTATCGGTTTTGGATCATTATTCTGGAAACGACTATGGCCATATGTTTGACCGAATAATAAGTCCTGAGCGATTTTAGTCCATTTTTCATACCCATTTGGATCTTGTTATAATTATTCCTCATAGTGACAATAGGATAAAAGGTTAGGCTATATATTTTGTTACTGTGTCTTTAATTGTAGATATTCGTATTATGCTTTTTTTTCCCTCTTTTCAGTGTTATTGCTGCTAGGATTATAGACCATGCAATAGGTCCCTGTACATGTGCTTTGTGGAGTCATAGGTGTACTTCAAATAATGTTAACCTAACTCTAAAGGCTATGATATAGGCTAGCCATAGCATGTTATCGGACCATGTTTGTTTCATTGTTCATGAGTTTAGTGTTATTATGGTAAAGTTTAATCTTCCTGTTGAGTTTTGAGTTTATATCCATGCAATTAATAGGTTATGGATCATACCGTGGTTTAAAATAATAAGTAAATCCCCGTGTCAAGTTGTTCTGTTTGGTACCCTCATCATGTAAATAATAAGGTTTGCAATGAGGGTGGCTTCAAATAGTACATAGAACATGATGAGTTTATTGGCTGAGAATGTCATGAGAAGTAGAGTTTGGAGGGACACTAGTAGGCAAATGTATATTTTTTTTTTCTGTTCTTTCTCTTTTTCGATATGATTTTTGCTGTCCAGGAGTCTTAGTGTTATGCCTTGGTTTCTGTTTACTAGTAAGATCAGTATCATGTTAGTTACTTTCTTCTATGTTTATGTTGCACTGGAGCTAACTGATTGGAAGTCAGGTGTACTGATTATAGATTGTAAGAAAGTATGATCCTCATCAATCAATGGATATATATAGGAATCATCCTAGTACATCTACGAAGTGTCAATATCATGCTGCTGCATCGAAGCCAAAGTTGTGTTTAGATGTGAAGTGGTCATTTAATTGTTGTAGGAGACAAATAATTAGGAAGGTAGAGGCAATGATTATGTGTAGGCCATGGAATCCATTTGCCATTAATAATGTGTATCACTCCATTCTATCTGAGATAGTGGTATATTGAACTATTTTGAGGCTCGTAGTATGTTGAAATAGCCTCCCAGTATGATTGTGATAAATAGGGCTTGTTGTATGTTATTAAGTTTTCTTTTCATAAGGGTATGGTGGGCTCATGTGATAGATACTCCTGATGGTAGTAAGACTGATTGTTTATCAGTGGAACTTCTAGAGGGTTTAGGTGTGTCATTTCTGTTGTTGGCCATCATCCTTCAAGGTCATGTGTTGTGGTTAGGCTACAGTGCTAGAATGCTTCATACGAAACCTTCAAAGAGAAACAATCCAGAGACAATAAATATCATTGTTCCGCAGTGTAGTCCTATTTGTACGATGGGCGTGTGATGTCCTTTCTAAGTTCCTTGTCGGATTATATCACGTCATCACTGATATATATTGAGTGAATTACCTAGGAGTTGTAGTGATAGAATGCTAGTTGAATTTTAGTGGAACCATATGAGTAAACTTGAGGATAGTACTAGGGCAGAGAGTGCTTCTGTTCGATGTCGTGGGCTTTGGTTTATTATATTGAAAGCAACATTTTGGCGGGTCATTGGTTCTTATCATGTGTGTATAGCCTTCCTAGTAAGGTAAATATGCAAGGTTGAATTAGGGTTATGCCAAACTGTAGGATAGTAAGAATTGATAAAATGATAAATGTGCTTGTAGGAGTTGGTGGGCTAATTCTTGTGGTAAGTATTGTACCCCCACTGATGAAGTGAATTAATAAGTGACCTCTGTATGGTGATGCTGGCTGTTCAACGGACTGCTAGGACTATAGTTTGGATGAATTAGCTGATGGTTCCAATGATTCATAGAGGAATGAGGGAGATGGTGGTACTGGGGTAGGAAGTTGGCTAATGATGCTTTCATTTTATGGTGTAAGGCTATGATTATGGCTCCATTTTACAGTGTGGTTGGTATTTTTATATTTGTTGATAATTTTGTTGTTGGCTTGAATGTGTGTGGTAATAGTCCTAGAATGTCATTTGAGCCAATAGATACAATTAAGGATACTAGTATGAGTGATCATGTCCTTTCTTTGAACAATATGCATAAAACTCTGATTATCTCCTGCACATTTCTGAACATTTTCCACAGAACAATCCAGGCTATTTGGATGAGATAGTTGTTTGCTTTATGTGTCCTGTGATAGCATCCTTTTTAAGTCTTAGGGAAGGAAGTGCTCATTATAATGATTCTTTCGATGAGATTAGTATTCCAATTGTTAACTCTATTGGTAGTACCATTCTGTTTTCTAATTGTAGTATGCGTATTTCTCCGTGTTTTAAGTCATAAGTTGGAATCAAGTCGAGGCAGAGGTCCTCCTAGTTTGTGTATTCATCCCTTCAGTATCGTTTGTGTCCCATTGTCTTAGTGTGAGTGCTTTGTTGTTAATTTTTGGTCTATTATGATATGTCTATCAATGATACATATACTGAAGAGCATATTAGAAATAGGATAATATGTGTATGAAAAAGTATTAATTCTTCTGTAATAATTGAGGAATCATCTTACAATCCTAGTTTGGTCAGCATCATTTTCTTCCCGAGTAATTCTGCAGGATGACATCTGGTGGACCCGCCGCATCTCCGGGCTGGAGGGACTACTGGTTTAACCTGGTCTTTTTGAGAAGGAGGTGGAGTTGGGGAGGAGTGAAAATAAAAAGTGTACCTACCCACCCACCCACCCACCCACCCACCCACCCATGCCCCACTCATGGGTGCGTGTTGCAGTCCAATCTCAAGCCTAGGTAGCGAAAATTTTTTCGCGCGCGCGCAAGCGCGCGCGCACAGACCTAGTCAAAAAAAAATTTTTGTTCCTGCTTTTTTTTCTCTCTCTCTCGCGCGCGCGCACACCACTCACCTACCCCCCATACTTACTCTCCTACACCCCCACTCTTACTCTCCTAAACCCCCCACACACACACACACACACACACACACACACACACCACAGACACCCCCACACTCTTACCTTGGACTTGAACCGGCGACCTCCGACTCCGTTGGCGGCGTTCCATTCCACTAAGCCATCGCTCCGATTGTTGGAGAGGGCTGCATTTATCGTGCCTTTTAGGCGCAGGAGAAAGGCGGCTGCGTCCGCGCCGCCCAGTGGACAGAGAGGGGAACTGCGTCTTTGCGACTTTGCTGCCTGTCCTCTTTTCTGTCTGCCAGTGTCTCAGGGGCTGATGGAGGGGCGTGGGGCGGCTGGGTGGTCATGAATCGGTATGAGCATATCCGAGTCGGACAGGGGGGTCCTCGTGCCTCAACCTTATCTTTCATCGATTTGATTCGTTCTCCATTTACTTTTAAAACAGCTGCTGGTTTGTTTGATATTGCTTTTTATATTCATATATGATCCTTTTTACCCAAACCTCTTCAATATCTTTATCATAAATGATTGCTGAGATTTGTCGAACTCTTTTTCAGGATATATTGAAATTATCACAGGTTCTTTTTTTCCATGTATTGATACGATACGTTTTATAAATATATTTCCATGTGTTGATCCAGCCTTGCATCTCTGGCATAAGGCTTTTTAGTATTTCATTGGTAATATTTTCTTTGATGTTTATGATTGAGATTGGTTTGGAATTCTCTATCTTGGTTTTTTTTTTTTTTCTTTTTTGTATCATGGCAATATTTTGTCTTCATAGCAAGCCTTGTCATGACTCTTCTGTTTCTATTATGTGATGCATCTTAAGTATTTTATGTATCCCATTTTCTTTTAATTTTTGTTAAAGGTCTGCATTAAAACTGGTTGGTCCTGTGCTCTTCCTTGTTTTGAGTTTTTTTTTTTAGACTGTTGATATGTCCTTACTCCCTCTTGGTCTCTTAACATTGTTCTCCTGGTTTTATTTTATTTTCGTGTTTGTTGTTTATTTAAAAAATGTCCATTTCTTTGTATTAATATGTAATTATTTTTGAATATTCTCAGTGTCTGTTATGTCCCCCAATTTATTTATTATCCTGTTAATTTTCGCGATTTCTTTCTTTGCAGTTTTATTTATTTAATTTTTTGTTTGGTATGATTTTATTGATTTCTTCCACCTTCTATTATCTTTCCAGCTAATTTTTTTCCCGTTCCCAAGGACAAGCCAGCCTTGGGGAGCACAACTAGGCCCTCTTCCCTCCTCTTTAAGGGATGAGGGAAGTTTGGCTTGGGGACTCTTCCACTCATCAAAGCTTATGGCCAAGCTTTATGGCAAAAGTGTACAAAATGGTAATGTTGTTCCACCCTGCTTGTTTATACTGAGGCTCTCATCAATGGGAGAATTACCTGCACTTGGGTATAGGAAGGACTAGGAATGTAAAAGGAGGTGCAAAGAGTTAAAGTTTTGAACCGTGTATGGTAGAGTATGACCCCAGGGTGTTTTCAATCTTTTTCCCACCCCACCGCAATCCCACGT
>CADCXT010002541.1:1250000-1290000 GCA_902806775.1 Microtus agrestis | reverse complement strand
GAACGGTTATTAGGTGTGTGTGTGTGTGTGTTGTGTGTGTGTGTGTGTGTATTCCTAAATACATAGCACATCCTGAAGAAAAAAAAACCATGATAAACAACAGAAGTCTGACTAAAGATTAGATCCCTTTGCAAAGAAGGAAGAAAGAAAAAAGAAAGAAAGAAAGAAAGAAAGAAAGAAAGAAAGAAAGAAAGAGGAAACTCGAAGTTCAAGATTAAAACATGATAAGGCTTTAACCCTTGGGAGTTCGTAACAAGAAAGAGACACACAATTTGACCAAAATTTTTGCATGTCACACCAATAAAAAGGCTGGAGGCCTATGGCAACAAGTGGATAAGTACTGGTACTACAATTGACTGAAGGAGCAGGCATTTTGGGGGAGACTGCTTGGTTTGAGGCCCAGGAGGAATATGAAGAGAGAAGGAAAGTGTGCTCATCTCACTGCAAAGAAAGTGGGCACCCATGTGGAAACTGAGTCTGAGAGAACATGCACACGGCACTTACCGGAAGATGAAATTTATTGTAGAAATTCTCCCTTTCAGAAAATGCTTACACACAGGCCCTACCTCCACTGGATCTTTACTAATGAGGCATTATAGAATGTATTCTTGGGAGATACAGCTGGTCGGAGGAGGGTGGTAAGAGTCACTGTGCAAAAAGGGCATCAGAGGTGGGCACTATGGCTTAGCTGAGGAATCCCAAGCTGCCCCATTGATACCTACTACATCAGGCTTGCTTCACATGGCTTCATTCTCCTTCCCACATTCCCACTACCTACAAATCTATCTCCCCTCCTCCCTTCTTCCCCTCGTCCTCACTCATCCCTTCATCACATCCTTTCTCCCACCCTCCTTTACCTTTATCCTGTTGTTCATCCATCTTTCTCTCCCTACTTAGATGCTCATCAAATTCCCACAGTGCTCTTCATCTGGGTCTGTACTAGGTATCTCTTAGGCTGCAATGATACAGGGGGAATTTTCATAGGGAGACCTAGAGTAAACAGCATTGGGGTGACAACCCACATTCAGTCATGAAACAGACCCCACAATGACAGAAGCTCTGCCCCAACAGTAACAGGTCTCCTTCATGTCACTTTGATATGTATCCAGCCCCTTAGCTCTGTCCTTCCCTGACTGACATTCAACAGTAGGACCTCCTTCACAGGCTAGTATAACATTCTACTGACTAAAGAGCTTCATCAAAAAAAATCTTATTTTCCTACTGAGTTGTTTTTCTCCTAATGCTTAATGCAAGTTCTTTAATTAACAAGGTCAGTCAATTATTAATACACATACATCCATACTTATCATACTACACAAAAGTCAACTCCAAATGGATCAACATAAAACCTGATAGAAGAGAATATGGGGCATAACCTTGAGCTCACTGGAACAGGAAAACGTTCTGAACAGCACATTGTTAGCACATGCACTAAGATCAACAATAACTGTGACCTCATAAAATGAGAAGCTTCTGCACAGCAAAGGACTCCATCATTCTGACAAAATGACAGCCTATAAAACAAGCTATGATTTTCACCAACTCTGTAGTGGCATTTAAATTGTATTTTAATAAAGACTGCCTGAAGATCTGGGAGTGAAACCGTCTTACTGGTCAACCCTACAGACCAGATTATGGTAACACACACACCTTTAATCCCAGTAGCCACACTAGTTGCAATAGAAACCAGATGGTGCATGCTTTTGATCCCAGAGGTGCATGCCTTTAATCCCAGCCCTAAAGAGGAATATAAGACAAGGGAAGACAGCTCTCACGGACAGTCTCCTCAGATTCCTGGAGGCAGGATCACCATTTTTGGACTGAGATCAAAGTTACAGCAAGTGGGCTGGCTGTTTTGCTTTTCAGATTTTCAGGTTGAACTCCAATTTCTGATCCTGAGTTTTTATTAATTGTGCTTCACAACTCTACACCCAATAGAAGGCTAATATTCACAAAATATAAAGAACTAAAAAATAGATACCAAAAAAGTAAAAACAAACAAACAAAAGCAAAATCCCTTAAAATGGAGTACAGATCTAAACAGAAATCTCAAAAGAGGAAACTCAAATGATGGTAAAACACTTAAAGCAATGTTCAGTAGCAGAAAATAAGTAAGGTTGTGGTCACAGGCCTAACAATTTCAGTTATACCACCTCATCTTAGGTTCTGGGAACACTGAAAAAGCGGGGGCAGAAAGGGAATGAGAAGGGAAAGGGGAGGAAGGGTTAAGACACGACATTTCTCTAGACTCCATACAGGAGTTGAAATCAGTAACCAACAGCAACTGTGCTTACCTGCACTGACCTCACACTAGACTACAGTCAGGTTATCACTTCTCATTCAAGAAGCTTTTTGTTGCAACAAAGACCACTACAAAAAACCCCTAACGAATGAAAATGCAAACTTATGGAGGCCAGGTGCAGTGGATAATTCTACAGAACATTCCTGTACCTAAGGGCTCAAGGAAAATTTGGAATAGGAGGTAGAAAGATTTTAAGAACTACAGGTTCAGAAATTTGATGTGAAATTGTGTCTCCTAATAATGCAAGATGCTACTTCCATAAAAATCTCACCTACATGACCACTAAAATGAAGTTGAGCAAGGGCAGAAACAATGGACATACAAAAATGCATAGGGAAAAGCCCACAAACCTCAACCCTGCACAGAGAACTACAGATAACTGAGGAATACAGGGAGCAGGAGAAATAGTCTCAAGGGAAGAGCATGCTAATTGGTTATCCAATATCAAATAGTCAGCCTTGAAAACATTCATTCAAGTAACATTATATGACTTTGTAGAACACGTGTGTTATTAAGGAATGAGCACTGGCTAACATATACTAAATGTTTAACACGGCATGGACAGGAAGAAGGAAGAGTAGGAGTATATGAAGAAGCCTTATGAAATACCATTCATTGTCTTACAAGTTAATAGGAAATGCAATGCAAAAAATTTTGAACAGAGGTATCCTACATGGACAAATAATGCTACTCACAGACACCAGGGCTATTAAATGGAATTCTCTTTACCAGTTAATAGTTATCTGCCTAGGAGGCCCCAGAGACACCCCAAACAAAGCATATCATTGCTCGTGCTCTTGCCTGACCATTTTGTTGTTGAAGACACTAAACATTTTGGTTCCAAGATAGAGAGAATGCAATCTTGAACTTATGAGGGAACTCTCCTTGCTAGCAAGCTTTTGTAACACTGCAAGGTCCTGTGATGGCTGCTATCAGAGAAAACACATCAATGGTCTCACCTATCCTGGACCCTGCATCCAATATTATCAACCTACAAGCAAGGATGTGTGTACACTGGTGCAATACTGGCACCACTGCCTACAGGCATAACCAACTTCTCCCTTGATTGAATTTGAGGCTTGCTTCACAGAAGGGAATTCATGAGCTGTAGTATAAAAACATGGTAAAAGCAAACATGGGTTGGAGAATAAATTGATGTTTTGTTAATGATCATGCAGTTATCTGCCATCTAAATATTCATGTCTATAATTATCAATTTTCACTACTTTCAACCTTGGTGCAAGAAGCCTCCTTTGCAGTTAGTAGTGGGTAACGCACAGACTTAAACGGCCCCAAAAGTACCAAGAACAGTTAACTGTGTAAGATTGGGACAATTATCATTTCATCATGGCTGAGTGGTGAGGAGGGGTGGTCTCATCTGAGTCTCCTTTCACTCCATGTAGGTCCAGTAGCTGTTAAAGGCAGTTATATTATTTTAGAATAGAGTGAATACTTAGCTTCTCTTTTTTACTTTAGGAGAGCATTTTCTTGTTTTCTTTCATGGTGAATTTGCTTTTATGTGGCAATTTCAGCACTGGGGAAAGAATTTAGCAAACTGAATGCATTTCAGGGGTGGAATTTCCAATGAACAATGAACAGCCACACATGGGGATTATATATGCTTTACCAGAACTATAAATTTTGTGATGTGTTTGTCACATACCTATGTTACAACATTTTTGTCCCCATCATTTTTTGTTGTTCAGACAGTGTTTATGTAGTTCTGGCTGTCTGTGAACTCACTATGTAGACCAGGATAGCCTCAACTCATGGAGATCCTCCTGGCTTTGCCTCCTGAGGATTGAGATTAAAGGTCTGTGCCACCACACCCATTACTATGAATCATTAGATGTTGAACACGTTTTTAGTGCAGCTTTTGGAAGGGGCTGGAGATATGTATTAGTGATTAAGAACACTGGCTACTCTTCCAGAGGACCCCTGTTCAATTCCAAACATGCATTTATTTTTTTTTAAATCCACCTTTAGGAAAATCTGATGACTATTTCTGACCTCTCCAGGCACCAAGTATATGTAGGGCACAGAAATATTCACATACAGTGCAATCACACACACACACACACACACACACACACACACACACACACTCCCCAAAGGGGGGGGAAACAAAGCAAAACAACAAAACCTTCTCCAGTTACTTTGCAGAATTTTATTTTCATATAAATCCTGTGAAACTTGTTAAGATTTAAGGCATTCACAAGTTTCTTATCCTTGTTTTTATTGTTGTGAATTCCAGATAACGCTATGTCACATTATTTGCAATGGTATTTTTCTCAACAGAGTGAATTTTTTGGTGTCTTCTAAGATTCAAAATCTGAATAAAGGACATGTCACATTCTTTACATTTGTATGATCTTTCTCCAGTATGAAGTTTCTGATGTTTTTTAAGATGTGAGTTACGGGTAAAAGATTTGTCACATTCCATACATTTGTAAGGTTTCTCTCCAGTATGAATTTTCTGATGTTGCCTAAGAGTTGAGCACTCAGTAAAAGATTTGTCACATTCCTTACATTTGTAAGGTTTCTCTTCAGTATGGACTCTCTGATGTGTTCTAAGATGTGAGTCCTGGGTAAAGGATTTGCCACATTCTGTACACTTGTAAGGTTTCTCTCCAGTATGCATTTTCTGATGGCGTTTAAGTGCTGACAACTGATGAAATGATTTTCCACATTCTCTGCATCTGTAAGGTCTCTCTCCACTATGAATTCTCTGATGTATTCTAAGATACGAATCCAGGCTAAAGGATTTGCTACATTGCCTACATTTGTAAAGTTTCTCTCCGGTATGAATTTTCTGATGATTTCTAAGATTTGAGGACATATTAAAAGATTTGCCACAGACCTCACATTTGTAAGGCTTCTCACCAGTATGGATTCTGTAATGCCTTTTAAGATGTGATGATTCAAGAAAGGACTTACCACACTCTTTACATTTGTACAGTTCCTCTAGAGAATGAGTTTTCTGATGTCTTCTAAATGATGAATAGTGGGTAAAGGATCTGTCGCAGTCCTTGCATCTGTACGGCTTCTCTCCAGTATGGAGTCTTTGATGAGTTTTAAGACTTGAGTACTGGGTAAAGGATTTTTCACAAACGTTGCACTTGTAGGGTTTCTCTCCAGTATGAATTCTTTGATGCTTTGTAAGAGTTGACTTCACAGTGAAGGATTTGTCACATTCCTGACATTTGTAAGGCTTCTCTCCAGTATGAATTCTCTGATGTTCAGTGAGGCTTGAGGCAGTACTGAAGTATTTCCCACATTTGTCACATTGGTGTGGTTTTTCTCCAATACAGACTGGTTGTTGCAAAAGACTACATGCAGATGCAAAAGAGTCATCATATTTTCCCAGCCTGTGCTCTTTCTTTGCATTGTGGACTCTCTGATCTTGAGTAATGTTGGGACACATATATAAAGATCTCTCACAGACTTTAGATTTGCAAGGTTCTTCTCCAGTGTGCATGCTGTCATGTCTATCTGGGTTTGACGAGTCAATAGAGGCATCCCTGTGATTACTGCATCTGTAGTTATTAGAGTTTTCTGTAGTTTCATTTGTTCTATAAAGTGCACATGTGGAGGGGACATGAAGCACTTTGCCATACTCATTACACTGAGAAGACTCCTTTTCATTCTTCACATGGTGATGGCCAGGATCACATATGCAATAGTTCTCTGAAAATAAGTACAGTTCAGATTAATAGGGCTTATTCCAAGATTAAACACTTGATAAATGATTGTCTTCCTATGTTATCTTAAGATAAGCGAACCAGCAACTATTTAGAATTCCTAGTAGTCATCTTTCTTCATCACTGTAATTTATGGATTTTCACAAATACAGAGTGATAGCCTTCAAGGAAGCTGAAACAGGTAATTGAGGAATCAGTAATTTACTTTAGGCTAGAGCTTACTGACTGATTATATTTAGAATATATGTCTCTATTTTTAAGTATTTTTTTCTCAGAAATTGATGAAGTGGAGTTTATTCCAATCCTAAATTCACAGTGTTTACCTATTAATGTATAGCTAAAGATTATAGTTCAGAATACCCAATTCCTTTTAACGGCTTATTGAAAAGCATCAAAGGGTTTATTTTTTTCCTAAAAACCACATTAGATTCTTCAAAATATATGCAAAGCAAGTATTCTACCAGATAATATAGTTTCTAGATCAGCAGTGCTCAACCTGTGGGTCATGACTGTCTGAAAATACATTTTTTCCGATGGTCTTAGTAGCAAAGTTACAGTCAAGCATTAGTAACAAAAATAATTTTATGGTAGGGAGTCAACAAAACACAAGGAACTCTATTAATGGGTTGTTACGGTACCAAGGTTGAGAGCCACTCACTGCTCTAGATCATTTGGGAATCCAGGGCTTATTTCTATCCACGATTGACATACATGCAAGGAAGGCAATTACAGAATAATCCTAATTCATAGATGGACTCACATTAGATGTAGAATTTTATAAAATTATTCCAATCTACTATCATCAAATAAAATTGTATTTTGTACTAGTATTAAGTCATCATAATTCAGGTGTAATAAAACACATCTTCTAACAATTACAATAGGTAGGATGCATCCAGGACACTATATATACTAACTTCAAATATCAGGAATACTTTTCCAGTGGAACTGAATATTGCAAAAGCATTCTCAGTTCTTTCTTAATCTTTCACTTGGAATCATCGCTGTTGTTCTGCTCATTCAGTAGCTGACCCTAGTCACTGTTATTCTCTTCTCTCCACATGCCAGAGTAATCTGATTTTTTCTAGAAGGCTGACCAGGCCTACCTTGCATACAATAAACCACGTGTTCTGTGAGACAACCCATGAAACATGCTAGAACTTTTAGAAAGAATACAGGTGTTTAACACAGTACTGTGGCCAGTACATGAAGAGAACACAGTAGCGAAATATAGGAACCATTTCCCAATTGGTATTTACTGTCAGAATCTTCAGCATATGTAGGGAAAATTTTCAGTTTGTATATCTTGAATTTTTCTTGCAACTAAAAAAATGTCAAATGTAATGCAGACATCGAGCTTTAAGCTGTGAGTGGAAATATTATATGAGTTTCTGAATGTCTCATGGAACTGAAATGAAGGGTGTATGACACCTATAAAATGGAGAAGAAATAGAAAAAAAAAACAAATACCAAGATAAAGATCTTTTCTATTACCAAGCATTCCCTACTCTCCTGTTGTTTTCAAGACAGCCTAACAGAGAGTTCACAACCTATAAAGTAAGTACATACAAAGCCTGGGTTAGGAATTCTATAAGGAAAATGTTCTCACCTACATAGACCAGGTTGCTGTAATTCTCCAACATCACATCAATGTACAAAGCCCTCTGAGCAGAGTCCAGGCATTCCCACTCCTCCTGGGAGAAGTCCAGAGCTACATCCCAGAGTGTTAATAGACCCTAAAACACAAAGTACAGTTTGTGTTTCTACTGGACAGAGAGTGCTTTCCTGGACATAAGGAGACTTCAAGGAAATTCGGGAAATAGATGAGTAAGACAATTATTAAAAAATGATTTCTAATATAGTCACATTCTATAGTGGGTTTTCTAACATTGTGAAAACAGGATGACACAATAGTCTCACAAGCAATATATAACACAATTAAAGTCTGGACACTATTGTGGGAATCTGACAGCCAACTGTATTAGGGCGGTTTGCGTGTATGTGACAGGATAAGAACTGAAGTTGAGGGTCACACACCCTCTTGGATGGTGTGGGAGCTGCAAAAATTCCACTTTGGAGCTTCCCCTTTAACCTTTGATAATGAGGTTATGGCACAACAACAGAGAGCTGTTTTCCCAGCAGGATCAAAGGAGCAGCTGGTGATGCCACCTGGATTCCTCCTTCTGTCTTGCAATCATTGCACATGGATTTGATACTAATAAAAGGATTCCAACAATGCCATTGAGCCAATAAACACCACTCAGAGATCAACTCTGTGCTACTAACTACTCAGGACAATTCAAAGGTGTCCACCCTCTTACACCACTCAAGTTACAACTTCAGATAAGCTTTACCTACTACCCAGAGACTGACTACACATTCCCACGCGATACCATCATCTCCCCCAGACAATAGGAAGTAATTTGAAGAACATGATGACCCCTTTTCCCAATAGGTGGAGTTGGTGGTTTTGTTTTTTCTCTGGGTTACAGATAATTGCCATCTGTAGGGGGTTGGTAATAAATTGCTATAGGGCTGGGGCGTAACAACAGAGATTATCTTGTTGATCTTATTTGGAATAAAAAAAGGATAAATATGATAGGATAATAAGGTAGATTATAAAATCTACTTTAAACTAAAAAAGCAACTATTAGTTTAAAATAATTTATATTGGCATGGATTCTTATATACTGATACAAATTCAAAGTTATTTTTGTTAAAATGTACATGTTTTATTCCTGTTTATATTTTGTATATAGATACAAATTCAAAATTACTTTTGTTATTATTGTATATATGTCCCTACTTATGTTTAAGATACCTTTGTATATTGATACAAATGTAAGACTATTTTTGTTATACTGTATATATGTTTCTGCTTCTGTTTAGGATATCTTTACATATTATTGCAATTTAAGGTTATTTCTGTCATAATGCATTACATTTCTACTCTGGTTAAGACTTTTTTTTATACTGTCACAATTTTAAGATTATTGTCCTTATATTGTACATATATTTCTATTTTTGATGAGGTATTACTTCTACCGCTTGTTTATTTTTGTATTATGAAGCGCCAGTCCTTAGATTATAAATAGGTTAAAAAGAATTACAGGTTAATAGTCACCCATGTTTGTCAAATTTATAGTCATGTTAGTTAGGTCTTCTAGGTGCAGAGATACATTCCAAATAGATATAGTATCCAAATAGGCAATCTTCACACACTTCAGAGACCTACAGAATATGGCATTTAATATTTTAATAACTTAGAATTCTTTTGATGTGAGACATGACTATTCCTGGAAGCACCGACCTACTTCTGTGAGGATGATAGGCAGAGAAGATACTTCATACTTCATATGAAGTTTGTTCTTCTTGGCAAATCTGGTCTATTGGGCAAAAAAAAAAAAAAAAACTGTCCTTGCCTTGACTGCTGACATTAAGTATACTGCCCAATCCAGATAAGCAGGATACAAGGACAAGTGACTACCAAACTTTGTCAAGTCAGGGTAGGACAGCCCTTCAAATTTTCCTGCTTCTGAAAATAGTGTATATTGTAGGTCTATAAGCCAAAGTTAGATGCCTCAATGTTACAGAAAAACCTTGGGCAACTATCCAGGCAGCCAGTTATTTCTGTCATTTCTCACAATTTTTGGAATTTGCTTGTTTGCACTTCCTGCTTACTCAGGTAATACTGTTTTCCTTCTTAGGTCTTTGATAGGGTTATAGACTAGATAGTTACAGTTCCAACCCTCATGAATCTTAGCTAAAGATATATTAGGTACAAGCATAAGATTCTTTAGTAAAGAACAACTACTAGAGTGATTTCTATAAAGAATGCCGTTTATCTACAAGTGCTCTCATCTAAGAGAGGCTTCCTGACTCAGCTTTAGCAGCTCTTAAGAGGTCCTGCCACGAAACACTCAAATGGTGTTGATAAAAGCTGACTGAATGCTTGTTTGCTTTCAGCTGCAGCAGGAAAAAAGTTGTGTCATTTTAAAATGCTGGCTTTCTGGGCCGTCCTGCCAGGGCAAACTCTGACTCTTTCAAGCAGGCGGTCTTTGAGTGTTGCTTAATACTGTTGCAGCTTGCTTGCTGGCAAGGACCTTGAAACACTGTAGATTTGTGGCACTGAACACGGCTCTGGCCGATACCTCAGCCACAAGGTTGGAATGGCAGAAAGCTAAGGAATGAGGCTGGATCCAGCTGGCAAAGCCACGGCTTTAATCCTACCCATATTGCTCAGTAATTTAAAGGCTCATATGGTCAGAAAAAGAGAGAAACAGTAAAGAGTTTATTATCTGATGGACTCTGGCACTTCTGCTCTGGAGAGAGATGCACGCCATCTGCAGAGAACATCTGTCTTTTCTGCAAATTTTGTTTCTGGGCAAGCAAGAGCCATGAGGCAGAGGAAAAGGAGTTAGCTTGAGCTGTATCACAAAACTGTTTAAAATTTTAAAATAACAGACATGACTCTAGCTGTAACACAGATTGAGCAATATCATATGTAATCCCTTTCCTGTGTGAGCCAGTTTGAAGTACTTTGCATGCTAGCACCTTTTTTACAACACACTGAACCTAGGTAAAGAACAATTCAACCTTGGGTTGATTTCCTTTCTTTTAGAGAAGACATTTTTCTCCTAGTTCACATCAATAGGAAGTTTTATTCATTGTTGGTGTGGGTGGGAGGGTGGTGCAAATTAAGCACACTCAAATAAAATCAGTTTGAAGGTTATTAACAAATTAAAAATAGAACTAACTTAAGTCCAAGCTTCACATCCCACCATAGAGATATTCACACCCCATGGTCAATGCTGTATGCACAATACCAAAGAATTGTAATCAACCTAATTGTCTATCCACAGATGAATGGACGGTGATACTAGTCAGCTGAAATGTATAATAAAAATTTGCAGGAAAACATGGATTCATAATGTTTACAGTGACATCATATAGTATTAGAAAAAAGAAACCATGTTTTCCTTCGTATGTAGAATCTAGCCATTAATATGTGTATTTGGGAAACAACATGCATGTAGGCAGAGTAGAATATGGAGAAAAGAGAACAAGAAAGGTTAAATACCAGTGTTGATCTAAGACTGAAAGCAGATAATCAAAATCAGTTAGCAAAGAAGATATAAAGCTAAGTGTTTTTCTAGCTCTAATGTCACAAGTTTTTTTGGTTTCTGATGGTAGATAAATAGATCAAAATATACTGAATATTGAAACTATAAAATCCCATGTGAGGCTCCAGAGCTTCTGTTCCTAATAATTACTCAAAACTGTATAAAAATACATTGAGGTGTAAAGTCTTTGAGCCTGGTAAATTTCAGCATGTAATTTTGTTTGTTCACAATGTTTTTCATAATAAAGTTAAAAAAAAATCAGCAGCAGAAAATTAAAAGTTTTCAATGTCCCATGCTATAACATTTCTACCAAGAACAGGGGACATGACCACTGACCTGGACCAGATTAGCTGGAGAATCAGCCATTTCTTTCATTTTATCTTCTGTGAGGTTCTCTTTCAGGAACAATGAATAGATGGCTTGCTGACCTTTCATATTAAGGGATCAAAAAGAAAAAGCAAAAATTAGTAATAAAAGCTGTAAGAGAAGAATGTCAAACCACATGAAAAAAACCCAAGCAACAGAATTCTACCAGGTGTCTAGTCAAAAATCCCAAAGCCAGAAAAACATGGAACAACATTTGCGGCTTGAACAGAAAATCACCATCAACAAGATTGCTGCACAAAGAAAAATTCTACCTCAAAATTGATGGAGACATGAGTGCATTTTAAGACAGTCACGAATTAACACAGCTCCTTTTACCAAAGCAACACTGTAGATAATAAATTAGAGGCGAAACATATACAGGAGAGTCAGATGAATTATCCATGAGAGCATGGGAAATAACTTTCATGTGAAGAATAGATAAATACAGGAGAACTGGAAAGTAATTATCCATGAGTAACATAGCACATCACTAATTCTCAGAAAATAGAAAGAAAATCACTCCCAATATAATCCAAGCAGCAACAAAATAAAAAACAAAACCATAGGGAAGAAGAACCCTAAAAACAAAAAAATCTAGCCACTCTGGAAACCAATATGGAGAATCCTGAAAAAGTTAAAGAAATCTAGCACATGACCCGGCTGTACCACTCCTTGGCATATGCTCAAAGGACTTGACATGCTACTCCTCAGATATTTGCTCACCCATTTTCATTGCTGCTCTACTCACAGTAGCTACAAAAGGGAGACAACCTAAATGGATAATGGAAATGTGATACACATAACCTTTGGAATATTGTTCAGGGATAAAGAAAATTGAAATCATGAGCTTTGCAGGTAAATGGATGAGCCTAGATAAGGTCAGATTGAATGGAGTAACCCAGACAAAAAAGGGCAGAAATTGCATGATCTTTCCCATAGGCAGTTCCTAAGTCCACATCATCAGATGTGAGTATAGTAAAAAAAAAAAAAAAAAAAAAAACACTGAGGGGGCTGGGAGAGTAGTAGGAAACAAGTGATCTAAAGAGGGAAATGGAAAAACGGATTTAATTATGGTGAAGGGGCAGATATTAACAAAGAAGAAGGAGGATAAAATAACAACAAGATTTTGGAAAAAGTCATAAGGCATAACAGTATCGTCCATCTACCAAAAATGACTATAATAAATATAAGTCTGTTCAGGCATATACATTCATGGTGTAAACAAAAATTTCCCATCTAGGCTGATAATGCTCCCATAAGATATTTTCGAGCAAAACCACCCCCACAAGGCATGAGAAGCCTGTTTTGAAGTTTTTATTCACAGCTCTTGCTGTTATCATGGTTACCTCCCTGAGGTAGAAGGTGATTCCCTTATTACTGAAGAAGTCAGGTAATTCAGACATAGAACCCAAAGGATGTGAGATGGAACTCACCTTAAAACCTCCTTCCTGGGGATCAGCTTTCATGGTATCAGATGGCAACATGCAAGCTTTCAAAGTAGAGAGCCAACCAACAGTCCTCCTCAGCTGTGACAGCTATGAACCACACTGCACGACCACCCCAAGGATGCACAAGTAATACACATACGTTGGTGGTAAACAACAGCTTCTAATTACACTTAAGACCCTCTCAACAAGGGAGAAATCACGCCTGTTGGAAACCTAGCTAGTTTCACTAGTGCCAGGGGAGCCAAGGATCTTGGAGGAAAACTACAACCACAATTTTACCAAATCAGCATAACCACTAATTTCTTTCTAAATATTTATCATTATTATTATTATTATTATTTTTTGACAGGGTTTCTCAGTGGCTATGGAGTTAGTCCTGGAACTTATTCTGTAGACCAGGCTGGCCTTGAACTCAGGATCCACCTGCCTCTGCCTTTGCTGGGATTAAAGGTGTGCACCACCTCTGCCGGGTTATCCTTATTCCCACAGATAAATGTAGTCCTCACTCTTCATCAGTGAAAGTTTGTTATGCAACACAATGACAAACAGTCAGGCAAAATGTAGACTTGTGCTGTTCACTCCCCACTGACACGTAACCAACACAATTCCTGCACCTCAGGCTCAGGGATCACTGTGAAAGTGGGGTGGGAATGTTTTAAGAGCCAGACGAAAAGGATGTTTGCTGTGAGATTGTGTCTCTTAGAAAAGTCAGAGAAGCTACATGCATGAACTTGTACAAACATGGCTGCCTAAACATGAGCAAAACAAGGACAACACCAAGAGACATGCTAACATGGAAAGAGAAAGCTCACTAGGCCTCAACCCTAGTCAAACACAAAGGAATTCTGAGAGCTGGAGAAATAGTCTCCCCAAAGAGTGCACGATATGGTTATCCAATACCAAATCTGTAGGGCCCTGGCCTCCCTTATTCCTGGGGTGCATGCATCTCGAGGACAATTTCTGGTCAGCATGACTATATGAATACAGTTTCTAGTCAGATGACTAGCATTATGTTAGTTCCTGTTTTCCCCTTGCCCCACCTGGTTAAGTTCCTGTATTCCTCCTGCCCCGCCTGGTGATTAGCCGCAGGGCATTCATTCAATTTGAGATATGGTAATTTCCCCACCTGCCTGGGCGGGGGTCCTTGTGCTACAGTTAAGTAGATAAGGGCTTCCCCAAGGCTGAATAAACGGCATTCGCTTGATCTCCTACCGAATGACCCTGGTCTCTCTGTGTGTTCTGTTCAATCTCCAGGTCCTTGCCCGGACTCGCATTCGGTACAGCTGTGCGCGAACTGTACCGAGGGTGTAACACCAAAACCGGGTGTTACAATTGGAGGCCCCAGCGAGATCATCATCGGCAACTAGACCCATCTGCGAGATCGGGAAGTAGGAATCCCTGAGAGGTCGCCCTCGGGAAGACTGGCCAGCAAGGTAAGAAATTGTGCGGCGAGGGTGAATTGGTTATGGGTGCAAGTTATTCTGTTCCTGTGTTGGAGGGCCGGCTAACAGGCCAGTTGTTAGGTCTTTTGGAAAATAGAGGCACCGGTGTTAAAGTTGAGACGGCACAAGAGACCATTAAGACAGTTTTAAAGTTTAGTCCCTGGTTCCTACATGCAGGAGGTTTTAACACTACTGATTGGGATCAGGTAAAGGCTGATCTTCAAAATGCTCTAAAAGAGCGAGGGCCACAAGAAGTCCCCATGGCGATATTTTCACTATGGCGCTTGGTCAGAGATGCTCTTCTCAGTGATGACGTTAGAGTCAAGGAGCAATTACAGAGCTTGAACAAAACCCTTGAGGAGATTCAGGAGGTAGAATCTGTGAGTTCTATTAAGAGTTTTGAGGAACAGGAAGTTTTGGGAACAGGTAGTATTAGAAAGGATATAGAAGAAGAAGAAGAAATTTTAGAAAAGGAGATCGCACTGATAAAAAAGTTAGAAAAAGAGGAAAGAAAGGAAGCAAAAGGAGATGTCTCCATGAGACCTCCTCCGCTAAATCCTTACACTGCTGCTTCTGCCCCTATGGACTTAGAGGCGGAAATCCGAGATATCCGGGAGAGGTTAAACAATCTAAGTAAAGAGAAGCAGATTGAGAAACAGATTTATCCTGTTGTGGAAAATATTAATCAGCAGGGACAGAGGGCCAGGCAGCATAACCCCCTGGCTTTTAAGGATATTAAGCAGTTAAAGGAAGCAGTTGTGGACTACGGAGCTCATGCTCCTTTCACTGTAGCTTTGTTGGAATCCTTTGCAGAACTCAACCTTATACCCAATGATTGGATGCAGCTTTGCAGGGCTTGTCTTTCAGGGGGAGATTACTTGTTATGGAGAGGTGAATTACAGGAAAATTGCAAAAAGACAGCAGCAAAAAAATGCTGAAGCAGGCTTTCCCCCAGAATAATCTTGACATGTTAACTGGTGAAGGACAATATGCTAGCTTAGAAGCACAGATTGCTTATGATCCTGCGATTTATGCTCAGATAGCTGCAGCAGCCGTTAAAGCTTGGAAAACTTTACCTAACAAAGGATCACGAGAGCAGCTTTCTAAGATCCTTCAAGGATCTTCGGAACCTTATTCTGAATTCATTGATCGCCTTATACAGGTGGGAAGTCGCATTTTTGGGGATGTGGATTCGGCTATGCCAGTGGTTAAGCCTTTGAAAATGCTAACAGGTTCTGTTAGGAAGTTCTACGCCCCCATAGAGATGGAGATTTGAATGATTTTATCTGATTGTGCAGAGACATTGATGGCACTCACGTGATGGGCCAGGTAACTGTTTCAGCCCTCAAGGAAGGCCAAGGTGGAGCTAGACCTAGGAATTGTTTTCAGTGTGGAAGGTCAGGACACCTTAAAAGAAACTTCCCTGATGGCAAAGGAGCAGTCAATCAGCCTAGAGGAAATCCAGGTATTTGCCCTAAATGTCAAAAGGGAGCACACTGGGCCAATGACTGTCACTCTAAGACGGACAGTCAAGGAAATCTCATCCCCAGGTCAAAAAACGGGGGGAGGGGCCTGCCCCGGGCCCCCAAAACACAAGTGTACGGGGCCATGAGTGGAGCAGCAGCTCCCATCAAATTCATTCCTCAGAGAAATGCCTCACTGTCAACGACCTTGTACGAGGCACCTCAGGAAGTGCAGGACTAGATCTCTGTACCTCCGCCTGAGCAGTATTGACCCCACAAATGGGTGTGCAGGCCTTGGGAACTGGAGTGTTTGGACCTATCCCAGAGGGTTCAGTAGGTATAGTTTTGGGAAGAAGTAGTTCTGCGCTCAAAGGAATCAAAATTTTACCAGGAATTATAGACTGTGATTATACTGGAGAAATTAAAATTATGATTGAAGCTGGTATGGGAGTCCTTGTCATCCCTCAAGGAGTGAGAATAGCTCAATTAGTGCTTTTACCCATGTTTCGCTCTACTAATCCTTTCTTTAAACAAGAATGAGAGGACAAGGGATTTGGCTCCACAGGTTCCCCTGGAGCTTTTTGGGTTTCTAGTTTAGAGAATCGCCCCACACTTACTTTAACAATCAATGAAAAAAGGTTTCAAGGCCTTCCTGACACAGGGGCTGATTCTTCAGTGATCGCTAAAAAGCACTGGCCTACGGTGTGGCCTTTAAAACTAGCCTCTACTACCTTGCAGGGAGTAGGAACAGCCAGTTCTCCAGAATGCAGTACTCAATATTTAAATTGGGAGGATGAAGAAGGCCATAAGGGCATTTTCAAACCATTTGTCCTGGAACACCTTCCTCTTAATTTGTGGGGAAGAGATGTTTTGCAAGCTATGGGAGCAGTTCTAACCACTGAACCTGTGCAACGTATGCTATCGAAGCAGGGCTTTGTCCCTGGTCAGGGTTTGGGCAAAAATCTGCAGGGAGATGTACAGATTTTAGCAGACAAGAAAATTTTACAACAGTCACCTGGACAGCATGCAGGGTTAGGAAATTTTTCCTAGGGGCCATTGCAGAGCAGCCAGAAAGCATTCCTATAAAATGGAAGACTGAAAAACCTGTTTGGATAGAGCAATGGCCCCTGAGTAAAGAGAAATTACAGGCTGCTCGTACTCTAGTTCAGGAACAGCTAGAAGCAGGGCACATAGTGCCATCCACTTCTCCCTGGAATACCCCTATTTTTGTTATTAAGAAAAAGTCTGGTAAATGGAGGTTGCTACAAGATCTTAGAGCAGTAAATGAATGCATGGAAATTATGGGGACAACTCAACCTGGGTTGCCTCAGCCTGTGGGTATTCCTGCAGGGTATCATCTTTTGGTTATTGACCTGAAAGATTGTTTTTTCACCATTCCCTTGCATCCAAAAGACTCAGATAAATTTGCTTTCAGTGTGCCATCTATAAATTTCAAAGAGCCATACAAGCGCTACCAATGGGTGACATTGCCCCAGGGTATGGCCAATAGTTCTGTAATTTGCCAAATGTTTGTGGCACGGGTTATTGCCCCGATAAGGCATAAATATTCTCAACTGTATATTAGTCATTATTTGGATGACATCTTATTAGCTGGACAGGACCCAAAAATTGTCCTTGAGGCTTTTGCTGACTTACAAGAATGCCTAGCACATGCTGGATTAGTTATTGCTTCTGAAAAAGTTCAACAACAGTTTCCATATCAATACTTAGGGCATCAGCTGTTGCAGACAGGAGTAAAACCGCAGAAAGTTACTCTTCGACTAGATAAACTACAAACTTTGAATGATTTTCAAAAGTTGCTTGGAGACCTAAATTGGGTCCGGCCCAGTCTGGGAATTCCCACTGGAGATTTAAAACCGCTTTTTGACATTCTACAAGGAAATCCAGACCCAACTTCCTTTCATGAGTTAACACCTCAAGCAAGGCAGTGTATTACTTTAATTGAAGAAAAGCTTGCCTCTGCTCATATTCATTATATCAATTATAGTCAGCCGCTGCTGTTGATAATTTTCCCCTCCAAGCATAGTCCTACTGGAGTTTTTTGGCAGCAAGGACCCATCCTGTGGGTACATGAACATGTGTCACCTGTAAAAATTGTTATCTCATATCCGTCAGCTGTGCTACGTGTTATTCAGAAAGGGTATAAGCTTAGTTTGCAAACTTTTGGAATGTTACCTGATAAGGTTATCACACCGTATACCCAGGCAGAAATAACTTGGTTGCAAAATTTTGCTGATGATTGGACTTTATTTTTATGCACTAATCCCTGCAAGTTAGACAATCATTATCCTTCTGATAAGTTAGTCACTTTCTTTAAAAATCATCCGATATGTTTCCCTAAAGTTATTTCTTTGCAGCCTCTGACAGGGGCACGAAATGTGTTCACTGATGGATCTTCCACCGGGAGAGCGGTAGTAGCCTCTCCTCCTGATTTTGATATTCAGTCTGTTAATACTAACTCTGCTCAGGTGGCTGAATTGGTCGCTGTTCAGATGGCCCTAGAAAAATATGCTGATATTCCATTTAATCTTTTTACTGACAGTCAATATATAAGCAAAATTCTTGCACCGTTGGAAACTGCAGCTTATATTGCCTCTGTATCTCGAGTCCAGGTGCAGTTATTGGCTATTCAAGCTTTGCTTTGGGCCCGATCTGTACCCATTTATGTAGGGCATTGTGGGCTCATACTGACCTCCCTGGTCCTTTGAGTGAAGGAAACGCTTTGGCTGATCAGCTTACTCGTCAAATTTATGTAGTGAGTCAGGAATCTTATGAAGCTGCAAAAAAAGCTCACAATCGTTTTCTTCTCAATGCTGGATCCTTAAGATTTCATTTTAAGATATCTCGAGAGCAAGCCATTGATATTGTTAAAAAATGCTCTCTGTGTACAGAACTTTTAACTGTTCCCCATTTGGGAGTTAACCCTCGTGGGCTTGCTCCTAATCATTTATGGCAAATGGATGTCACCCATGTTCCTTCTTTTGGGCGCATGCAATATGTTCACGTAACCGTGGATACATATTCTCATCTCATTTTTGCCTCAGCTCACACAGGAGAAAGATTACGAGATGTTAAAAGTCATTGTCTCCAGGCTTTTGCCTACATGGGAGTTCCTAAAATTGTAAAAACTGATAACGGACCTGCCTACACTAGCACTGGCTTTGCTAAATTTTGCTCTGAGTTTTCTATTTCTCATAAAACGGGAATACCTTATAATCCTCAAGGACAAGCTATAGTGGAGCGAGCGCATCGTACGCTCAAAGCCTATTTACATAAAACAAAAAAGGGGGAATATGGTTCCACCCCCAGAGATCATTTATCTTTTATTTTATACATTTTAAATTTTTTGACTGTGGATGCTCAATCTCACACCGCCGCTGACAGGCATTGGCGGCCAGATTCTTCCGGTATGCCACATGTAAAATGGAAGAATCTATCAGATGGCACCTGGTATGGTCCAGATCCCGTACTGCTGTGGGGTAGAGGGGCTGTTTGTGTTTTCCCACAGGATGCTGACAATCCAATATGGGTACCTGAGCGGTTGGTGCGTGCTGTGGATTTTCCTGTCCAGAAGCCTGAAGACAGGACAGAGCCAAGAAATCAAGGAGATTCTGGCTTGTCATCTGAAGAGTTGTGGGTTTCCTGAGGAGCTGGCTGCGGTGGTCCGAATGCCAAGGATTGCCCGTCTACCCATCTACCCTTCCCATGATACTGGCAGCCATTGCTGTTGCTGCCACAGCAGATAATGCTGCTGGATTCTTTTTAGTCAGTCACTTGCTTCCTGTTAGCACAAGGATACCTTCTCAGGGCAGGTTGCAAATGCCATAGCATTCGATTTGAGCTAAATTTACAAATGAATATTGCAGTTAATTTTGCTCTTGGTTGTGGTTAAAGACCACTGTTAGATGTTACAGTAATGAGCTTATTGTTGTTATTCACGGACCCTGAGGTGTACAATTTACAAATTGGCTCTTAAAATTATTTTAGTTAGCTGTACCAGGGTTCCTTTCACCAGCGCTGAGACCTTACTTAAAAGGCTCCAATTTTGGGCAGAATTACTAAGTATTGAGCAGGCACAGTCTCCTTAAGGGATGCTTACATGTGCTGGAGTATCATCTTCATGGTCATGCCAGAGCCAAAGGCAAGATCAGGTCAATGTTGCCACATGGCAGTCCTCTTAGCTATTGCCCCAGAGAATCTTTCAGCACAGATCTGGCTGAACTCGATGTTGGATGACTAGTGAGCCAATGACGGGTAAGGCTTTAGGGGGGCTGCCTCAACCTAAGACAGGAATGTGTTTTTGACCTGGATGCTTTCCCATGACGGGTAAGGGGTATTGCCTGACGTCCAAGGCCACCCAAGACAGGCCTAGTCATATTTTATATTAAGGGGGGACCTGTAGGGCCCTGGCCTCCCTTATTCCTGGGGTGCATGCATCTCGAGGACAATTTCTGGTCAGCATGACTATATGAATACAGTTTCTAGTCAGATGACTAGCATTATGTTAGTTCCTGTTTTCCCCTTGCCCCACCTGGTTAAGTTCCTGTATTCCTCCTGCCCCGCCTGGTGATTAGCCGCAGGGCATTCATTCAATTTGAGATATGGTAATTTCCCCACCTGCCTGGGCGGGGGTCCTTGTGCTACAGTTAAGTAGATAAGGGCTTCCCCAAGGCTGAATAAACGGCATTCGCTTGATCTCCTACCGAATGACCCTGGTCTCTCTGTGTGTTCTGTTCAATCTCCAGGTCCTTGCCCGGACTCGCATTCGGTACAGCTGTGTGCGAACTGTACCGAGGGTGTAACACCAAAACCGGGTGTTACACAAATCTTCATCCCTAAAAACACAGACTGAGTAGGTTCTATTTTTATGTTTAAGAACACACACAAACATACAGCAACAATGAAAGAAAAAGTTACTAATGAATAATAAACGCCTGTGTATCACTGAATCTTCATCCAGTAACCGAAGGAAGCAGATGCATAGACCCACAGCTAAGCAATGACCCAAGCTCCTGGAGTCCAGTCGTAGAGAGGGAGGAGTGATAATATGAGCAAAGGGGTCAAGACCATGAAGGAGAAACCCATAGAAACAGCTGACCCAAGCTAATGGGAGTTTACTGACTCCAGACTGACAGCTGGGGAACCTGCACAGGATTGAACTCGGCCCTATGGATGTGGGTGACAGGCTTGGGCAGTTTACTGGGCCACTGGCAGTGGAACCAGGATTCATCCCTAGTGTATGACCTAGTTTTTTTTGGAGCCCATTCCCTATGGAGGGATACCTGGCTCAACCTAGATACAGGAGGAAGGGTCTTAGTCCTGCCTCAAATGATGTGACAGACTTTGTTGACTCAGCATGGGAGGCCTCAAACTCTCTGAGGAGTAGATGGGCGTGGGATGGGAGGAAAGTAGGAGGAGCAGGAGAGGGAGAGGGAACTGGAATTGGTATGGTAAAATAAAATAATTGTTTTTTAAAAAATTAAAAAACAACAATAAAGGGAAGATTTTGTATCATTTAGATTAAAAAGTTCTCTATTACCACTACTCACATTATTAGACTTAATAGAGGGCTAGAAATAAGGCTCAATGGTTACAAGCACCTATTGATTTTGCAGAGAACAAGGTTCAAATCCCAGACCCCACATAATAGCTCCCATCTCTCCATAACTACAATTCTAGGATGCACATGATAAGTCACACATGCAAGCAAACACTTGTATACATAAAACATATGAACCGAAATAAAAATTAGTACTAAATAATTAGTGAGAGAGAGAGAGAGAACTCCTAGAACTAACTTACAAAACAGATGAAAGGTCCCAATTTGAAAACTTTGCTGAAAAAACTAAAGATGCTAACTAGATATAATAGTGAAATTCTCAGTATGTCTGGAAGTGGTTTATATGATCAGCTCAAACTTCAGGACATTTAAACGTCCTCAACCCTAGTCAAACACAGAAAAAGTAAGAGAAACCTAAAATTTGTATTGATGCACAAATTCCCCGGGTACAGAGCAGCCCCAAGATAATTTTACAGTGCTGGAGCTAGCCACCTGTGATTCCAGATGACATTACAGAGAGCCATATAACCAACAGCATTATGGGAGTGGAGAAGACACACATTTCAATGTATTAGAGCAGTAGTTCCAGAAAATGGCCAAAAGCAATGATCCTATCAATGTCACCAAAGTACCACAAACACATGTAGCAGACTAGATGGCCTCTTTAAACAGAGGTATTGGGAAAAGTTATCTATCTGCATATAGAAACAGGGACCTGAGTTCAAATCTCTCCTACCATTCAAGAAATCAGAGCCTTCATGTATGATCTGAAACAGTGAATTCTGCAGAGCAACACAAAGGGGCAAACTTTAAACAAAAGCAGGAACTGACAAATAGTATTATGTAAAATTAAAAACATCCAGGGAAATTGTAATAATTAAAGTTTGAAGAGACAGCCTACACAGCAGATATGTTTATTAGCTACCTATTTATACTACAATGGATAAAAACACAGAATCAAAAAAATTACAAAGAAAGCAAATGATAATATGACTTACTGGTAAATAAACAAATGGATTGAACACACCATGCTCAACAGCATGGCCAATTTACTTAAAGTACATATTAAAAAGTTCTATATTTCAGGGGGGAAAAAGTGACAAATGGAACAAATAAGATCCCTCCCCATGTCTATGTTTTTCATCCTTCACCCTTTAAAAGTGTGAACGAGAACTTGACACAAATCCTTCAACTAGTCCAAGTTTTACTCAGAATAAAAGGAGAAGACTTTATGAAGCCTTTATGAAGCCCTTACCAAAGCCCATGAACCTTGACCCCCATTCACATCTCATCCAAACCTCATTTTCTCAGACAACCTACACCAGTTCCTCATGTCCTTGCACATGGCTGCATGGGCACATTCTTATCTTTGTCTTTACTTTTTCCCTTGGCTGAAAAAAAATCAGCAAAAACTTCTCCATATATTCTCGGACTTTCTATTTCTTAACTGTGCCTATTTAAGTTGCATATATTCCATGTGACATGTGAATTATTTTCATCTGTAATCCTGTGTAATATTTTTTTCCTAATTGGATTATGAGAATCCTAAATTTCTGTTTGCTCTCATGCCCCTGAAACACAATGAAAACCTTAATGTGTCTATTGACTAGTTTAAAAAATAAGTGAACGCATTACATGTTAATTTATTATTTTAGTAAAGTACAATATAAAAAACAACTTAGAAACTAAAATGTGATTCTTTCTAAAATATAGCAGTATTTGCCTCTTTGTGTATATGCTGAATTTTATGCGTGAATTTACTGCAATTATGTTATATAATTGTCATTGGAAAACTAAATGAGTTCATACTTTTCTTAAAAATAGTTTCATATTTCTGTCATGATAATGTTTACAAGAAGGCAAATGCTTAATAGAATATCAGTAGCATGTTAATAATTTTAAGAGATTTTATAGAATTTTAGTAATTATATTCTGTTAAAAGTAAAAAAAAATCCTGGACATATTTTCTCCTATTATTTGAGAAATAAATATGAATATCTATGCAAAAAAAGTTCTATATTGTAGGTCATAAATAACGTAAATTAAATATGAAGAAGTTCTAATTCTCCATTTAGTGTCCATATTCTCGAGTTCCTAAACTATAATGTATTTCTTTCACTAATTTCTTGAAATGTAAACGTATACTATTCAAACAAATGATGTAAAAAGACTATAGCATTCAAAAAAGAGATATGACAGCTGAAATTAAAACATACTTTCCACCAAAGATTCATTACACGTCTAGCCAAAGATTTATTTCATATCTAAAGATCTAAGATACAGAGGAAAAAGGAATTTTTTTAATGTCATAAATAAGGGCAGCAGTAAGGAAGACTGATGATCATAAGTAAAATAGTAACAGAAAAATCAAGGCAAAAGCTGAAGACAAGGAGTAAATACCAGTCACCAACCCAGGCTGCCTGGTTAAGGACACAAAGATCAAGTCCATGAAGAGATCTACCTGTTCTCCTTGTCCATTAAGGAATCTGAGATTACTGACTTTATCCTGGGCACATCAATAAAGGATGAGGTTCAAAAAATCATGTCAGTGCAGAAGCAGATGGCCTGGCTAGTGGAACAGGTTCAAAGTTTTTGTCACTATTGGGGACTATAATAGTCATGCTGGTCCTGGTGTTAAGTACTCCATAAAGACAGTCACTGGCATTCCAGGGGTCGTCATCTTGGCCAAGCTTTCCATTGCCCCTATATGGAGAGGTACTAGGGGAACAAGACTGGCAAGTCCCACACCATTCTGTAAAAAAGTGACAGGGCTCTGTGATGGTGCCTCTCATCACTGCCCCCAGAGGCACTGGAAACCTCTGCTCTTAGGCCCAAGAAGCTACTGATGATGGCTCGTACTGATGACTGCTATACACTGGCCAGGAGTTACACTACCACCCCGAACAACCTTGCCAACTCCATCTTTGATCCCATCTCTAAGACCTGCATCTACCTGACCCCCGACCTCTGGAAAAAGACTGTGTTCCCCAAGTCTCCTTATTAGAAATTCACTGACCAACATGTGAAAATCCACACCATAGTCTCAGAGATTCACAGAAACCAGGTCCACCACGTAATGTTTTCAATACAAGAAAAATAAAGTGAATTATGTCTGTTTAAAACAACTCAAAATGGTGTTAAAATGAACCATTAGATAGAAAGTTCTTTGATCAACATGGGTGCACGTCACAAAACCCAGAATGCAGACATCAACAGCAGACAAAAAATAGGAGAATACATAAACAGGTGAAAACTGGCACATTGCCTCACGTTCTTTCCCAACACAAAGAGACAAGGAAGTCTGCCTTCTCTCAGTCTCCAAGCAATTCCTCTAACAATCCTATTGCATATTTTACAGAAAGTAATCCTGAAAGTGCCAAGGAAGAGAAAAGCTGTAAAAATACTAAAAAGATCAAACTTAGAGGTGATCTCACAGTATATTACATTTACAGCAATGGAAACCACTTGGAATTGTCATGACAACAGACAGTGGCAGATATCCATGGGAAGAGAGCACAGATGGAGTTCAACAGTCTGTAAATATACTTCCTGATTCTTATCAAAACTCTGTTGGCATCATTTTCAGGAACAAGGAAATTAACACCAAAAGGTAAAGAATGTGATAGAATGCCAAAAGTTTCAAGATTCTGAAAAAAGGGAATAAATCTAGAAGTCGTAATTTTGATCATTTTGTAATACATTACAATCACAGATATGAAAAGCAATTAATATTGGTATGATGACAGGATCAGTAATATGAATGGAGTAAGGACAGCATCACTCAATATCGTCAAATACAACATTATTTACCTCCATATCAATTCTTCCTCAGAGTCTCTTCCTACATCTACAACAGGATAATCCTAGGAGACTTTTCTCAGTAGAAGCCTCCAGAATTATTTCTAGTGAAAGAGAATGTGGCAAAATTGATTTCACATCCCACTTCCACATTGACTTGAATACCCTGCCATCCCTTCACCAACCCCTTCACCATACATGGATCCTTAACCACTGCCTCCTCCTGCTCCATCTTCCAGGGTTCTGTTTTCTCCACAGGTGAGCAGGTCTGGGTGATCAGTGAGCCCTGTGAGTGACAAAGAGATTGTTCAGGCTGCACGTAGATGTCTGACACAGTACTGTACACAGTAGATAAAGAGAAAATGAAACATGATTATGCAAGTGATTCCCCAATTGTCCTGCTGTGTCAGAATACTGAGAATATTTAGAAAGCATCTTCAGTTAGTGTCCCTTGAATCCCACTTTTCGTCACCTCTCAGTCAAATCTGAGGGGTAGAAATGGGCATAAACAACTGATATGTGAATATATACACTAATAAGGTTCTGAATTAATCATGGACCAAAACTGATGGAAGCCTCACACCTCCCAAAGGGACTCACAAGACAAGAGAACACTTTATGAAATTTGTCTCTGTTCCTCTGAGGATTTCACTTTACTCTGTGAGACTCATTTACACACAGGTCACACACTTGCAGACTGGTTTGTCAAGACACCCTGAGGAGGAGCAAGGGAGATGCAAGCAGATAATCCTCACCCTTAGAAACCATACTGCTGCAATTCTGCAACATCCAATCCCAGTACAAAGCCCTCTGAGCAGGCTCCAGGCATTGACCCTCCTCCTGGGAGACGTCCACAGTCACACCACCGGCTGTCAACAGACCACAAAACAACAAAAACAAAACAACAGTTTGAACTATCCTGTTAGTGGGAGAAAGAGGTGGGTGGAATTCTGAATCTGTTAGTTCTAGTTCAGCCTGGTCTATAAGGTGAGTTCTTGGCCAGACAGAGCAATATAAGAACAACAACAACAACCACAAAAACTTAGTCATGTGTCCATGGAAAAAGTACTTTTCTTGATCCAAGCAGACAAAAGACTATATTAATTATTCAAAATGATTTTTTAACATATTGTCCTATAATGCTTGTTCCTTCCTTTCCTTTTTTTTTTTGGGGGTTAAGACAGGGTTTCTTTTATAGCTATTACTGTCCTTAAACTTGCTCTGCATACCAGGCTGGCAATGCAATCAAGAGCTCCACCTGCCTCTCCCTCCCTAGTGCTGGGATTAAGGGCATGTGCCACCAGCATCTGCCTTACAATGGCTTTTCTAACTGTGGAAACAGTGTGAGCTGATACCCTCAAACAGCATACTTTGCTTTCTGGACTCTACTAGCAACATTGAGAACTCAGGACAAGAAGACACATTCCATTTTTGTTGTTGTTTTCTTTTTTGAGACAGGTTGTCACCATATAGCTATGGAAGTCCTGGAGCTAACTATATACATAAGGCTGGCCTCAAACTTACTGAGATCCACCTGCCTGTGCCTCTAGAGCTCTGGTATTCAAGGCCCATGCCAAAAGGTCTGGCAAAGACACTTTTCAGAATGCTCTATTTGCATCACATAGTGCATTGGTCTCTGATGAAAAATTAATAATAGGTAAACCATTTTACTTTTACTTTTAAATATTAATGTTCACAATCATAACTGTGGGCCTCACAATTATCTATAGACAGATATATATATATATATTCTTGAAACCAGACAAATCGACAACTATCCCTTTCATGAATAATAACTAAAACCTCTCCAGGGATGTCAATTCCCCAAGTACATATACCACTCTCTTGACTAGGTAAGCGGTTTAACACGGAAGTTTGCAAGATGAATGTGTATTTCAAGAGCTTTGTCTTATCCACAATAGCAAATACACACACACACACACACACACACACACACACACACCCGCATTTTCAACTATCAACAGATAAATTCAAATATTCTACTATATTATTTTTATAAGAATATTTTGGCAATCAGAAGATAAATTTTAAAAAACAGGTTTATTTGACATGATCTAAAATACACCACGGGTAAGACATCCACAGCAGAATTTCAGAGCCGGCTTCCATATGAGCGTCAGAGAAACAGCTCGCAGCTCTGGTCCTTCCCTCCAGGGTGGCAGAGGAGCGGCTCCTCTGACCTGGGAGGTTCCAGGGCCGCCGGGCTGCGGTTTCCCCCCACAGCTGACTACTGACTTTTCCCAGGCTGCCCTGTGGCGACTGCTGCTCCGGGAAGTTTTCGCGTCCCCGCGGCACCCCTCCGCACCCAGGTCTGCACCACGCGGTTCCCCACTGTGCAGGTCCCCGAGCAACAACAGGGAATGCGTACTCGTCACTTTTGTCTTTTGCTCCTCCGTATAACTTACCCGACCTCAGCAATCCTTCCCATCTTCAATCAGGTATCTCCTCTAACCCCGCCCAGCGTGCACTTCCTCTACACCTGACCAATGGCAAATGATTTCCTCCAAGCGCTCTTTCCGGTTGAGTGTCTGAGCCCCACTGTGACTGGTCTCTCTTCCTGCACCTCAGGCTGCCTTTGACATGGCTCCAGCCCTCAGGATGCCCTGGTCTCGCTCTGCAGCAGCCTCGTACGTTTGCTGCCAGCCTAGACAAGGAGGACGCTACATCCCCCTTCCTCACTATTTTATCCTGAGTTTGACCATTCCGGATTAAAATTGTTCCGTCTAATACCTCATTTTGGGAGTTTAGTTCCTGGCCTATAAACTCATAGAAAAAGAGAACAATCACCCCAAATCCTTATGCTCAGCTTCCATAGTCCAAACACAAACTAAGATGAAATATTGTTGCCCAAAGCACCATTTCCATAGCTGTGTCCCCTAAGGAGACCAAAGTAGATGAAATATGAGAAACAGAACACACACACCAGACAGAAGTATATTCAATGAGGTCAAAGTACATAGACGATGTCAAAGGGGACAGGAACAAAGAAAGTGATTAAGAACAAGCAAATGGCTTGTCCTGGAATAGCGAAGACAATTCAGGCTATGAAAACTCAACTCAATAAGGAGTTAGTAACACCAAAGAAAATTCAAATGAAAATAAAAAAAGAACTGAACAATACATAATAATCATAACAGTAAATCAACAAAAAACCTCACCACTGGAATAAATCAACTAGGAGACAGAAAATCAGGGCTTGTTGACAAGGTAAGAGAATCTGCATCACTCTGTCAAATGAAATGATAAATTTAAAAAATAGATGCTCCATGCAAGTAGCACTAGTAAAATGTGAAAGTGAAATTCCAGCTGCATCTTCTACATTGTGTTGCAGAACTGTCATCACAGAGAGTATTCCCGGGAAGCTGGATAATCATTTCATTCATGCTACAAGTGAAGTGTCACTAAGAACCACCTACCACCGAGTTTTTTTTTTTTAACCAGCAGGCTTAACCCAAACAACTATAAAAGAAATGGTGGGAAAGTTTTAATCATTTATTTTCATATTCCAGTGAAACTGTTTTTTTTTTTTTCTTGTGAGACAGTAATTCAATGGTTAGCCATATCAACTTTAGGTGGGGAAGACGTTTCAGAAACACTGGATTTCGAAAAGAAATAGGTGTCTCTGTAAGTTGCTGGGCTAAACACTGCCTGATTTTAGTGGAATTGCTTTGAGTTTCCCTCCATTTAATTTGATGTTGGCTGTTAGCTTGCTGAATTTGTTTTTATTGTGTAGGTATATCCTTGGTATCTCTAATCTCTCCAAGACCTTTATCGTGAAGGAGTGTTGAATTTGGTCAAAGACTTTTTCAGCATCTAATAAGATGATCATTTATTATTTTCTTTCAGTTTGTTTATATGGTGTATTACATTGACTTATTTTCATATGTTGAACCATCCCAGCATCTCTGGGTTAAAGCCCTCTTGATTGTGCTGGATGGCATTTTTTATGTGTTCTTGAATTCGATTTGTATTTTATTGGGTATTTTTGCATCAATGTTCATGACTGAGATTGGTATGATAATTCTCTTTCATCATTGAGCCTTTGAGTGCTTTAGGTATTAGGATTACTGTGGCCTCACAGAAAGAATTTGGATAATGCTTTCTTCTATTTCAATTTTGTGGAATAATTTGAGGAATATTGGTATTAACTTGTCTTTAAAAGTATAGTAGAATCCTGTGCTAAAACCGTATGATTCTGGGCTTTTTTTTTTTAATTGGGAGACTTATAATGGCTGCTTCTGTTTCCTTAGGGGTTCTAGGTCTATTTAAATTATATAGCTGACTGGGGAGTGTTTCTGCACACCTTTAATCCCACCACTCAGGAGTCAGAGGCAGGTGGATCTCTTTAAGTTCGAGGCCAGCTTGATCTACAAGAGGTAGTTCCAGTATAGGATCCAAACTACAGAGAAACCCTGTCTCAAAAATCAAATAATAATAATAATGTTTAACTTATCTTGTTTTAACTTTGGTAAGTGGCTTCTATAAAGCAAATTGTCCATTACCTTTAATTTTTCAATTTTTCTTGAGTACAGGTTTTGAAGTATGATCTAATTTATCTCTAGATTCCCTTGGTGTCTGGTGTCATGTCCCCCTTTTCTTTTCTGGTTTTATTAATTTGAATGTTTTCTTTCTGCCTTTTTGTTGTATGACATTTTGATTTCATTCTGAAAATAAAGCTTGTTTTGAGTGAGAGGGCGGAGCTAACCACTAGCTGACCACAGTGAAGTATAGAGGTATGCAGGGCTGTGGTCAGATATGAAAAATGAAGTAGTAACATAGGGCAGAGAGAATATCATCCCTTTTTGGAGGAAGAAATGAAAGAGGAAAGAAGAAATAAAAGAGGTGGCTGCTCTCCTACTCTTCCATGTTCTTACCCTAATACCTGACTCGCAATTTTTTTATTGATAAAGAATAAATAGATAAATGCTTCAACCAATGCTCAACATGGGGCACGAAATCTAAAGATAGCCAGGTGCCCTTGACTTTGCAGTCATCCGGAGCCATGCCTGGCAGTGCCAACACCCGTAGGCTGCCTTGGTTCCCAGAACTCATGATTGCTCACAACCACCTGCAGCTACAGTTTTATAGGATTAAATATCTTCTGGCTGTGCACAGGCATCTCACATGCATGAAGTATAAAATACATACAAGTTTGCTAGCACATATAAAATAAAAGTAACTAAATTAGAAGAATATTTGGAGCTCATTTTAATTTGTACATCTACTTCCAATTAAAACCATATCAACTGCAACAATGGAAGTGGAACGTTAAGATATGAGTGGGAATATGTGCCACTGAGTTTCTGAATGTATCATGGAACCAAAATGAAAGATTCATGATATCTCAAAGTGGAAAAAGATAAGGAAGACGCAAATACCATAAGAAGTTATTTTCTACTACCAGAATTTCCCTAATCTCCTATAGTCTCTAAGACAGTTTCACAGAGTTTACGACCTACAAAGCAGGTATTTATAAAGGATGAGTCAGGGATCCTACAAGCAAAGTATTCTCACCTACAGAGATCAGGTTACTGTAGTTCTCCAACATCACATCAGTGTACAAAGCCCTCTGAGCAGAGTGCAGGCATTCCCACCCTTCAACAACTCCACGTCAAACAGATCCTGAAAAACAAAAAAAAAACAAAAACAAAAACTATAGTTTTTCCCAGGAAAGTGCTCTGTGGGGCAGAGAACTTTTCCGGATAAAGAAAACCGGGTGGTGGTGACTCATGCCTTTAATCCCTGCACTTAGGAGGCAGAGGCAGGTGGGTCTCTGTGAGTTCGAGGCCAGCTTGGCCTACAAGAGCTAATTCCAGGATAGGCTCCAAAGCTACAGGAAGACCCTGTCTCCAAAAATTAAAAAAAAATTAAAAAAGGAAGGAAGGAAGGAAGGAAGGATGGAAGGAAGGAAGGAAGAGAAAACATAAGGGAATTAGGGAATTAAGTATAGATATAGATATGTGATATAGATGAAGCGTGACAATTGCTAAGTAGGATGAAGTCTAGAGGGGATACAGCAATGGCTTTATAATTAAGAATCTGATAGTACCAGACAACAGCCATGCCCCTGGTACACAAACATACTTCCAGTCAAAAAAACTGCATGCTGTGGAGTAATCCTTCTGTACACTGTGGATATGTCACTATGATTGGTTCAACAAACAAGCTGACTGGATAGTAGCTGAACAGGATAAAGTTAGGTGGGAAAGCCAACTGAGAATGATGAAATGAAATGAGGAAGGGCAGAGTCAGAGGAGAAACCAGTGTGGCTGAGGAAGGAGGATGTGTACAAAATGAAGAAACAAGTCATGAACTACATGGCAGCACATAAATTGATAGAAATCGGTTAATTTAAGTTAAAAGTAATATGATTTATGGTGGGAAGATGCTGGCAGGTTCCCCTCCTGGTGTGGGGAACTGTGGTGTGTGGGAGACAGACAGATACACCATGCAGAGAAAGCTAGGGTATAAAGTTTGTTTAGTGGTATTGTGAAGGGTAAGGTGGTTATGGAGGGGAGAGAGAGAGAGAAATAGAGGGAAGGAGAAAGAAAGAAAAGAGGAAAGAAGAAGAGGGGAAGGGAGAGACAAAGGCTACTTCTTCAGAAGAAGGACAGAAGAAGAGAAAGGAAGAGGAGGCATGAGATCAACTTGCCTCTGTGAGAAGGGGCAGATTGGGAGTGGGTGGGACTTGTCTCTTAAAGGGACAGGGTACCCAGGTGACAGGGCAGGCCAGTGGAATTATAATTACAATAATCAGAGCTAGCTAAAAACAAGCCTGAGCATTTAAAATTAATATAAGCCCCTGTGTGGTAATTTGGAAGCAGCCCTCAGGACAGGAAAACTTTACCTACACACCCACACACATAAAAATAAAAATAAAATTTAATTAAAAATGCTAAAATAATTACAATCTATACAATGTGCTTTCTAATTCCATGAGAATAAAATGACCTAATGACATAATGGTCTTACAAAATAGATTTTAAGGAATATAAGATATAAATTCAAGGTTTGGAAACAGGATGTACCTGTTCTGAAGGTCATTTTTTCAAGGCAAGGTTTCTCTGTGTTTGTTTGAAGAGCCTGTCCTGGAACTTGATCTGTAGACCAGGTTGGCCTTGTACTCACAGAGATCCACCTGCCTCTGCCTCCCAAGTGCTGGGATTAAAGACATGCGCAATCACCACCCAACCTACAGGGCATTTTTATGTTAGAAAAGATCATAGAGTACATATCTCAAATGGAAACCTTGTGAAGAATGAAATTATGCTTTAAATGCTATAACTTTAGCTATTGCTCATGTATTGGTACTGTGTCAATCTTGTCTACAACGGGGCCTCAGTTGCCTGTAGTCTCATGTTCCCAGGCAGGATGTTAAGGCCTAGGCTCAATGTTGCACTCTCTAGAACAGAGGTAGAAAGTAGAAGGCAGAATCCTTGGATAAATTTGGAGACAAAGGGATTTGGTTTTATCACAGTAAGGACAGTAACAACAGGCAACACTGCAGTTGTTCCAAATACTAACACACAGAATCAAAGAGTATGTGGGTTTACTTTATAAGAATATCTTTTCACCCAGGTAGGACATAGAAAAATCACCTTTAGTGCTACAGTCGATATTGTCCACATTATCTCTGAAGCTCCACAAACCAACCAAAAAAGGTTACTGCCTAAAAAGCTCAAAGAGGTTCCATAGTTATTACAAATTGAGGGTGGTTCAGAACAAGTTCAGTAATGCTTAAATTGCCTTTAAATATGTATGAATACATGTCACAAGAGATGATATTTTCAGATGAAGTAGAAAGCTGTTTTATGAATGAAATAAATATTAAATTGTATGAGAACTGTAGTAATTCTTTATCAGTTTTCAAATATATTCTTGCTCATAAGAGTAGCTCAAAAGAAAATCTAAACCACTGGGCGGTGGTGGCGCACACCTTTAATCCTAGCACTTGGGAGGCAAAGGAAGGCAAATCTCTGTGAGTTTGAGGCCAACCTGGTCTACAAGAGCTAGTTCCAGGACAGGCTCCAAAGACACAGAGAAACCCTGTCTTGGAAAAAAAAAGAAAAGAAAAAATAAGAAAATCTAAACCTTGGGAATTTAAAAAATTTTTGTTTAATTTAATATTTGAGCTATATTGTCCAACAGAATTTGTTATGAAGATACATACCATTTATAATTTTCTTTCTTTCATATTTTTCTTTTTTGAGACTGGGTCTCACTTGCTATGTAGGTCAGGGCTGGCCTTGAACTCAGAGAGACCCACCAGCCTGGGGCTCCTGTGGAATGAGATTAAAGGAATGTGCCAACACAGTTCAGCCTTTACCTTTATTTTTCAAAAAACACAAGATGAAATGTTATGTACTGGCTCTGTCATAAATGTGCTAAAGAAGTGTCAAATTGGAGGCTGAGATATGGCTCAGTGGTATAGAGCACTTACTGATATTGCAGAAGAACAGGCTCATCTCCTAGCATCTACATTCCAGCTCACTACAGTGTATAACTCCATTTCCAAGGGATTTAGAGCCCTCTTCTGGACTTCAGCTATATCAGGTATATGCACACAGTACACATCCACACTCATCCCATATACTAGGCAAACATTTGCATACACGAAATAAAAATAAACATTTTTAAAAGAAAAAAACATGAGCTTATCCATCAGAGCCCATTTTCAGAATCTTTTCCTATGAATTACAGTAGTTTCAGAAATAAAAGGGGGGATTCTTCATTTTCAAAGGGAAGAGACCAGAGCAAAGTAATTAAGAGGACCCCTCACTTCTGAATATAATATGGAGGCTTATGCATATCACCCACTCAACACTGTCAAGATAATTTTTATTATATATCCACATGATGCAACATAAAGTCCTGAACAGCAGGGCTCACACAATGGAATGATGTGTGAGAAATAAAAGACATAATGAAAAAAATCTGACCACTCAAGTATGAGTTACTACCCTTGAGCATTCTAAGTGAACAATATGAACAGCAACTCTTAAAAAAAAAAAAAAAAAAAAAAAAAAAAAAAAAAAAAAGAATTTTATTTTTTTTTTTTTTTTTAATAGAAAAAAAAAAAAAAAAATATTTTTTATTTTATTTTTTTTTTTTTTTAATATAAAAATAACTCCTTTTTTTTTTTTTTTTTTTTTTTTTTTTTTTTTTAAATAATAATTTTTAAAAATTATATTTTTTTTTTTTTTTTTTTTTTTTTTTTTTTTTTTTTTTTTTTTATGGGAAGGTATTTAAAGAAAAATACCCCCCCATTTTGGAATTAAAATTAATAGGATGTTATTTATTTAAAAGGGAAAACTTACAGACCACCGTCCCGGACAACAGCCATCTGCGCAACAAGGAAGGGAGTCTAGTCTCCAGCGGAGCAGGAAGTGAAGAGAGAGAGAGAGGAAATAGCCGCTTCTTTTAAAGGGAGAGAAACCACGCCCCAATGGGCTGGTATCTCAGCAGCTATTGGTTGGAGGGGGGAAGGACCTCCTGCAACACCTCCCCTTTTGTTTAAGTAAGAAAGTTCTAAACCTACTACAAAATTATATACAATAAGTACAAATATCCTATTCTAACTAGCTTAGGTCTTGTATAAAAAATAACTTGGCCAAGTCATGAGAGAAAAGTAACTACATTTATATAGTCTTCAACCCCATCGAAGATCTGAGAAGGGAAATAATGTTACCTGTGTAATTAGGAAGTTCAGTAAAACAACTTCCAAAACATGCAACAAATCACAGAGACAACTAGCTACCTGGGCAATCACCCAAAGTCATGTTTGCAGCGTCGAAGCAACCAACTTTGGCTAAGGCCTAACATAACTGACATACCATTTTCAAAGGCAAGCAACTTTTCAAAACTATCTTACCCTGTCTTGGCAGGATATGACAGTCCTGTTTTATCCATTGATGCACGCTCTGTATCTCTGTCAGTGGTTGAGGTATGGGCATTTCTTTGCCCCAAGGCCAGTTCTGCCAAAAGAAAAGCTCCAGGTGGAGTGTCGTTGGTGCTCAACATTCTCTCGGGAATAGAGCGGTGTTGCCAGGAGCAATTGTGTCTCACTACCACAAAACTCTGAGTTAGATTAAAGGCCATTTTCTACAGCTCTTTGAAGAGGTCGAAGACCGTCTGTCTATACTGAGTGTAATCTCTATATATCTAAAGAACCTGATTAGTCTAATTATAAATGACAAACTTAGATGACTATAATCTATATAATTCTCAATATCTATCTAACTTAAAGACTAAGACAATAAACGACTGTGAAACAAATAAGGACAATGACCTCCAAATATAAACAATGTACAAATATACATTGCAATATGGTAAATATATATCAATATACAAACAATATATGAGTATCTTAATCAGAGGTAGAAATGTACACTGCAATATGGTAAATATATACAATATATATATATATCAATACAATATATGTCAATACATAAAAAATGTTTTAAACAGAGGTAGAAACATGCATGCATACAATAGTCAATAATTTAACTTTGTATCAATATACAAAAATCGATATCAATATATTTGTCTAAAAACAGTAACTCACAATTATAAATCTATTATCCCATCAATCCCTTTTTTTTTTTTCAAAATGATCCCTGAGCTTATAAAATTCCTCCCTCACCCTCCCAACCCCTAAATGATGTCCCTAAACCCAGGGGCAAACTTTACTGGGAGAGGGGACGTCGTCCTCTAGAATTACTTCCAGCTGTCATGGGGGCGATGTTCTTTCTGGGGGATCCTGTGAAAGTAAAATGATGGTTAAATTTCAAGATCAATGTCTTTTAAAATTGCAAATAGTCTCTGAGTATTTTGTGGAGGTCTGGCCAGAATTTTGTACAAGATGTGCACCACTTCAGCTAACCAAGTTGGGATCGTCTTGTGCAGTTGGTACCCAAAACAGGTCTTGTAGTAGCGCTATCAGTATCATGACGTCATATCAACCAGGTAGAATTGTTGTTGTGGGGCCCCATCTTCTTCCTGGAAACTTCAAATGTCACTTTAGGAAAGACTCATTGTTCATTGTGAAAAACTTAAGCATTAATCATATAGACATATATAGACATATGTATATATTCAATGAAAGGCATGATAGATATATTCAATGAAAAGTATGATAGACATGAAGAAAAGCAAAGATGTTTTCTAAACTCATATTTCTTTCTGTCCCATATCATGGCTCTTGACATGAGTCAGAAACTCCAGAAACTCTGGGTTTTTCTCTTACCAACAGGCTTGGAATTGGAGAGGGACTGAGCCAGAGTCCAACTTCAAAACCAGCTCTATAAATTTAGAAATATGGTTTAATATATTATACTTACACAACCCATTCCGTTTTCTTGATATTTCCTATTGGGCAGGTATTTTTCCATCTGTCAGTATCCAAACATCCAGGGTCCTTTGAATTTTTCAAAGATGAGTGTTTTCCTATGGAGATAAGAACAGAACCCTGCCCCCATTCTATATGTTTTTCTTACCACCTGTATGAATATCATCATTGTGGATGGGTTGTCATTTCTCCTTTCCAAGAGGTTTCTCCTCTTCAAATCGAAACTTTATTAATTTTGATGGTATCCACAATTTTTCTTCTCCTGTGGAAACAAGAGCAAAACCCCTTCCCCAACGTAGCACATTTCCTGGCTTCCATTGAGAGGTCAGCACATCTTTGAAATAAATCGGTTGATTTAGTTCAGCAGACTTTTCCATTATCCAATGTCTTTCTGCTGCTGTCGTTCCTTTCTCATTAGCGTTAAGAAAATTCAAGGTTAATAGAGCATTATGTAATCTATTTCTGGGGGTATTTTCAGTCCCTTTCTGTTTGTTCAGCATATCCTTTATAGTACGATTTGATCTTTCTATAACTGCCTGACCTGTAGGATTATTTGGTATACCTGTAATGTGTTTTATATTATAATAGTCAAAAAAGCGTTTCATTTTCTTAGATACATATGCTGGACCATTATCTGTCTTTATTTGTGCAGGTATACCCATGATGGCCATAACTTCCAATAAATGTGTGATTACTGAATCAGCCTTTTCTGAACTCAGGGCAGTAGCCCATTGAAAACCTGAATACGTGTCTATGGTGTGGTGTACATATTTTAATTTACCAAATTCCATAAAGTGGAACACATCCATCTGCCAGATTTCATTTCTCTTAGTACCCTTTGGGTTACTCCTGCAGGCAATGGTGTTTGATTATAGAAAGAACAAGTAGGACATCTCTTTATAATGTCTTTAGCTTGTTGCCAAGTAATGGAAAATTCTTTCTTTAGGCCTTTACTATTGACATGATGCTTTTTATGAAATTCTGAGGCCTGCAACACACTTCCAATCAATAATTGATCAATCTCAGCGTTGCCTTGGGCTAGAGGACCAGGCAGACCTGTATGGGACCGGATGTGTGTTATGTACATCGGACAAAGCCTGTTCCTGATTATGTCTTGTACCTGGATAAACAATGAAGTCAACTCTGTGTCATCTGGTATAAATTCAGCGGTTTCAATATGCAAGATAACTCTTTCTGCATATTGAGAATCTGTAACTATATTAAGAGGTTCTTTAAAATCCCTTAGCACCATAAGAATGGCATATAATTCTGCCTTCTGGACAGAATTATAAGGGCTTTGTTCCACCTTACTCAATTCATCTGACTTGTAACCTGCTTTCCCTGATTTATTCGCATCAGTATAGAACGTACGGGCTCCAGTTATTGGAGCATCACGTACAATTTTAGGAAGAATCCAAGAAGTTCTCTTTATGAGGTTAAGTCTACCACTTTTGGGATAGTTGCTATTAATTTCTCCCAAAAAATTAGCACAAGCTCTTTGCCACGGTTCATTGTCTTCCCATAACTTTTTTATTTCTTCAGTAGTAAAAGGCACTATAATTTCTGCTGGGTCTATACCTGCTAGTTGACGAAGTCTCAGCTTACCTTTTATAATTAATTCAGAGACTTTTTCCACATAAGTTTTTAATTTTTTACTTGGTTTATTAGGTATAAATATCCACTCTAAAATAATATCTTCCCTCTGCATTAGAATCCCAGTAGGAGAAATTCTGGAAGGCAATATGACTAGGATGCAGCTAAGATTTGGGTTCACCCTATCCACATGTGCCTCCTGTAATTTTTCCTCAATCATTGTCAGTTCCTTTTCTGCTTCAGCTGTCAGTTTTCTTGGACTATTCAAATCTTTATCACCATCTAAGGTTTTGTTTAAATGAACTATTAGATCAGGTGTTATCCCAACAGCTGGTCGTAGACTGGAAATATCTCCTAACAATCTTTGGAAGTCATTAAGAGTCTTTAACTGGTCTCTCCTAATTTGTGCCTTTTGCGTTTTAATTTTCTCTAACCCTATTCTGTAACCTAGGTAGTTAATAGAATTTCCTCTTTGAATCTTTTCAGGGGCAATTTGTAATCCCCACCTAGGCAAGACTTTCTTTACTTCTTCAAACATCCTTTCTAAAGTATCTTTATTTGAATCAGATAACAAGATGTCGTCCATGTAATGATAAATTATGGACTTGGGGAATTGTTTACGAATTATTTCCAATGGCTTACTTACAAAATATTGGCACAATGTAGGACTATTGAGCATACCCTGTGGGAGGACAGTCCATTGATATCTCCTATTAGGCTGAGAATTATTATAAGTAGGCACTGTGAAGGCAAATTTTTCTCTATCCTTTTCTTGTAACGGTATAGTGAAAAAACAATCTTTCAAATCAAGAACTATAAGAGGCCATCCTTTTGGTAGTAGAGAAGGCAAAGGAATTCCAGATTGTAGTGGGCCCATAGGTTGAATTACTTTGTTGACAGCTCTTAGATCTGTCACCATTCTCCATTTACCAGATTTCTTTTTACAACAAACACAGGAGAATTCCAAGGGCTGGTTGATTCTTCAATATGGTGAGCATCTAGTTGCTCTTGCACCAGCTGTTCCAATGCCTGCAATTTATCTTCAGCTAAAGGCCACTGTTTGATCCATATTGGCTTCTCAGTTAGCCATTTTAAAGGTAGGGCTGTTGGTACCTCTAAAGGTTTGGTATTTGTTGTATGTTCTTGTACAGCCTGAATGGCTGGTGACCTTTTCCATAATACCGCATCATATCTTTCCTAGAATTATGAGTTCCTGGAACTACAGGAATGTTAATCTGGGTATTCCATTGCTGTAGCAGGTCACGGCCCCATAAATTTATGGCAATATTGGCTATATATGGCCTTAGTCTTCCTATTTGCCCTTCGGGCCCTATGCATTCAACCCATCTTGTGCTTTGTTTTACACGAGATAGGGTTCCAATTCCCAGAAACTGAACATCTACCTCTTGAAGAGGCCAATTCGGATGCCAGGATTCTGGAGTAATGATACTTACATCCGCACCTGTGTCTAATAAGCCTTCAATAAAAGTGCCATTTATACAGACTCTTAGCTTTGGTCTTCGATCGTTAATAGAAGTCTGCCAAAATATACGTTTACTCTGTCCTACTGAGTTTTTTGACTCATCCTCCATGCGTAATTCATCATTTAGACCAGTATTACTTTTACAGCAGAAATTGGAGCTTTTAATTTTCTTGGTGAGGCACATTCTCCACTGTGACTGGGAATGACTGGGCCACTGTTGGCTTGGGGGCCTGCGAGAGGCCCCTCAAGGAGTTTCCCGGCGGTATCGGGTTGCCTTGTTTGTCTGATGTTGACCTGCATTCGTTGGACCAATGTCGGCCTTTACCGCATCG
>CADCXT010002536.1:0-12547 GCA_902806775.1 Microtus agrestis | reverse complement strand
TTAAGAGATACAACAAAAAGTTTGAAAAATGAGAAAATATGTCCATGATACCCTGGGAAACCAAGAAAAAACGATCAAAAAGGAACAGGATACCCTGGGAAACCAAGAAAAAAAACGATCAAACAGGTGATGGAAAACTTTCAAGAAAACTTTCAACAATGGAAAACTGAAAGGGAAGCAAGGAAGAAAACACAAGCTGAGCACCAGCTGGATATGGAAAATCCTGTCAACAAGCAGACCCTACAGAAACAAGCATAATAAATAGAATACAAGAAATAGAAAAAGAATCTCAGATTCTGAGGACACCATAGAGGAAATAAACACACTGATCAAAGAAAACAGCAAAGCCAACAAATTCTCATCACAAAACATACAGGAAATATGGGACACAATAAAAAGACCAAACATAAGAATGATGGGAATAGAAGAAGGAGAAGAGTAACAGCTCAATGGCCCAGAAAATATTTTAACAAAATTATGGAAGAAAACTTCCCCAACATAAAGAAAGATATTCCTTTGAATATTCAAGAAGCATACAGAACACCAAACAGATTGGATCAAAGAAAAACATCCCCTCGCCATATAATAATCAAAATACAGAATATACAGGTTAAAGAAAGAATATTAAGAGTTGCAAAGGAAAAAGGCGACTTATGGCAGGATAATCCCCCAACCTAAGGCAGGGCCCTGGGAACCCTAGGACGGGTAAGGGGGAAAGAAAAAAGGCCTGGACCCCACTCGACCTAGGAGTCATCGGGCACCCCTCTGTTCCCAGGAGAGGTGGATTGCTTCACCACTCGAGAGGAGGGTCTCTCCTTGTCTCAGTCCCTTCTCCTTTGGTCTGACACCATGGATGACTCTGACTGGTGCTCTCCACGTGATAGCTGCCTGCCTTTGTATGGGAGGGGGGAGGGGATCTGTTGGGAGCTGTTTCCCCCTAGAGATCATCGCAGGAACCATCGCCCTGGGGAGACTGCAGGGAACCCCACACCCATGGTTGTGCTGGGAATGGTCCTGTTGCCCCACACCCAGTTGAAGCTGTTAATGGAGAAAAATAAAAGCAAAAAAAGAGAGCAGCAGATACCCAAATGCTTAACAATTTCCTAGTCTCTCTCTTTACCTTATCTAAAGTTCTTCCTGCCTCTCTTTAAACATCATTGTTAAAAACCCATGAAAAACATTTTTTTCAGGTGTCCATTATGGGATAATTATAGTTCCCATTAACCAATTTCTTTCCTAAAGTAGTCCATCATTTATAGTTTCATCACATATTAAGCTAATACAATCCTGGTCTATTTCTTTGTGTGTTACTGTTGCTATGACAACATTGAATGTGGTAATCCTTCAGAATAAAATAGAAAGCTGCATCACAAAAAAAAGTATATTAAGAGCTGCAAAGGAAAAAGGCCAAGTAACTTATAAAGGTAAACCGATCAGACTTACACCTGACTTCTCTATGGAAATCATGAAAGCCAGGAGGTCCTGGATAGAGGTACTGCAGAAGCTAAGAGAACATGGATGCAAACCCAAACTACTATACACAGCCAAGCTATCATTCACTACCAATGGAGAAAACAAGACATTCCAGGATAAAAACAAATTTAAGCAATACTTAGCCACAAATCCAGCCCTACAGAAGGTAATAGAAGGAAAATCACAACCCAAGGAATCCAACATGGCCAACACTGCCTACAAGAACTCAGGCATCTAGAGACCCTTCACCAGCACAACTCAAAAAGGGAGACACACAAACTCTACTACCAAAAACAAGAAGAATAACTGGAGTAAACAACCACTGGTCATTAATATCACTTAATATTAATGGTCTCAATTCACCTATAAAAAGGCACAGGCTAAGAGATTGGATACAAAAACAGGATCCAACATTCTGCTGTTTGCAAGAAACACATCTCAACAGCAAAGACAGGCATCTACTCAGAGTAAATGGTTGGAAAAAGGTCTTTCAAACTAATGGTACTAAGAAAAAAGCAGGTGTTGCCATATTAATTTCTAAAAAACTGACTTCAAACTAAAATCAATCAGAAGAGATCGAGATGGACACTTTATACTTATAACAGGAACAAGATATCAGGAAGACATATGAATCAATCCTGAATATCTACACCCCTAATACAAAAGCACCCACTTATCTAAAAGAAATATTACTAGAACTGAAGGCAGACATTAAACCACACACACTAGTAGTAGAAGAATTCAATACACCTCTCTCTCCAATGGACACGTCCATCGGACAGAAACCTAATAGAGAATTAAGAGAATTATTGGAGGTAATGAAGCAATTGGACTTAACAGACATCTATAGATAACTCCACCCAAATAGGAAAGAATATACCTTCTTCTCTGCAGCTCATGGAACCTTCTGGAAATTGACCACATACTCAGAAACAAAGGAAACCTCCACAGATACAAAAAAATAACAGTGTCCACCTGTGTCTTATCAGATCACCACGGATTAAAGTTAGAAGGCAACAACAATGCTACCCCCAGAAAGACGACAAACTCATGGAAACGAAACAGTCAACTACTGAACCACACCTGGGTCAAAGAAGAAATTAAGAAAGAAAATAAAGTCTTCCTTGAATTTAATGAAAATAAAGAGACAACATACTCAAACCTATGGGACACGATGAAAGCAGTCCTAAGAGGAAAGTTCATAGCACTAAATGCATACTTAAAGAAAACGGAGAAAGCATACATCGGGGACCTAACAGCACACCCGAAAGCTTTAGAAAAAAAAGAAGCAGACCTACCCAGGAGGAGTAGAAGACTGGAAATAATCAAACTGAGCGTGGAAATCAACAAAATAGAAACACAGAAAACAGTCCAAAAAATCAATGAAACAAAAAGTTGGTTCTTGGAGAAAATCAACAAGATCAACAAACCCTATCCAAACTAATTAAACAACAAAGAGAGAACACACAAATAAATAAGATCAGAAATGAAAAGGGGGACATAACCACTGGCACAGAGGAAATTCAGAGAATCATTAGATCTTACTACAAAAGCCTGTATGCCACAAAACTGGAAAATGCAAAGGAAATGGACATTTTTTTGATAAGTACCTTATACCAAAGCTAAACTAAGACCAGGTGAACGATCTAAATAGATCGGTTAGTCACAAAGAACTAGAAGCTGTTATCAAATATCTTTAATCCAAAAAAAGCCCAGGACCAGATGGTTTCAATGCAGAATTTTACCAGAACTTCCAAGAAGAGCTAATACCTATACTCCTTAATGTATTTCACATTATAGAAACAGAAAAGTCATTGCCACATTCCTTTTATGAAGCTACAGTTACCCTGATACCAAAACCACACAAAGACCCAACCAAGAAAGAGAATTACAGGCCTATCTCACTCATGAATATTGACGCAAAAATTCTCAATAAAATATTGGCAACCGAATTCAAGATCACATTAGAAAAATTACCCATTATGATCAAGTAGGCTTCATCCCAGAGATGCATGGCTGTTTCAACATATGCAAATCTATTAACGTAATCCACCATATAAACAAACTGAAAGAAAAAAACCATATGATCATTTCATTAGATGCTGAAAACGCATTCGACAAAATTCAACAACCCTTTATGATAAAGGTATTGGAGAGACAAGTGATACAAGGGTCACAACTAAATATAATAAAAGCTATTTACAGCAAGGCGACAGCTAACATTAAATTAAACGGAGAAAAACTCAAAGCCATCCCACTAAAATCAGGAACAAGACAAGGATGTCTACTCTCTCCATACCTCTTCAATATAGTGCTTGAAATTCTAGCAATAGCAATAAGACAACATAAGGGGATCAAGGGGATTCATATTGGAAAGGAAGAAGTTAAGCTTTCGTTATTTGCAGATGATATGATAGTATATGTAAGCGACCCAAAAACTCTACCAAAGAACTCCTACAGCTGATAAACACCTTTAGTAATGTGGCAGAATACAAGATCAACTCCAAAAATCAGTTGCCTTCCTATACACTAAGGATAAAGAAACAGAGAGGGAAATGAGAGAAGCATCACCTTTCACGATAGCCACAAAGAGCATAAAGTATCTTGGGGTAACCCTGACCAAGGAAGTCAAAGATATATTTGACAAGAACTTTATGTCTGAAGAAAGAAATAGAAGAGGACACCAGAAAATGGAAAAACCTCCCTTGCTCTTGGATTGGGAGGACCAACATAGTAAAAATGGCTATTCTACCAAAAGAAATCTATAGACTCAATGTAATCACCATCAAAATCCCATCAAAATTCTTCACAGATCTGGAGAAGACAATAATCAATTTTATATGGAAAAACAAAAAACCCAGGATAGCCAAAACAATCTTATACAATAAAGGTACGTTTGGAAACATTACCATCCGTGACTTCAAACTCTATTACAGAGCTACGGTATTGAAAACAGCTTGGTATTGGCATAAAAACAGAGAAGTTGACCAATGGAATCGAATAGAAGACCCTGACTTTAACCCACAAACCTATGAGCAACTGATTTTTGATGAAGGAGCTAAATGTATACAATGGAAAAAAGAGAGCATCTTCAACAAATTGTGCTGGCAAAACTGGATGTCAATCTGTAGAAGAATATAAATAGATCCATATATATCACCATGCACAAAACTCAAGTCCAAGTGGATTAAAGACCTCTATATCAGTCCAAACACAGTGAACCTGATAGAAGAGAAAGTGGGAATTACTCTACAACACATGGGCACAGGAGACCACTTCCTACTTATAACCCCAGCATCACAGACAGTAAGGACCTCATTGAATTAATGGGACCTCCTGAGACTGAGAAGCTTCTGTAAAGCAAGGGACCCTGTTGCTAAGACAGAAAGGCAACCCACTGACTGGGGAAAATCTTCACCAACCCCGCAACTGACAAAGGTCTGATCTCCAAAATATATAAAGAAATCAAGAAACTAGACCGTAAGAGGCTAATCAACCCAATTATAAATGGGGCACTGAGCTGAACAGAGATCTCTCAACAGAAGAACTTCAAATGGCCAAAAGACACCTAAAGTCATGCTCAACTTCCTTAGCGATCAGGGAAATGCAAATCAAGACAACTTTAAGTTACCATCTTACATATTTCAGAATGGCTAAAATCAAAAACACCAATGATAGCCCTTGCTGGAGAGGTTGTGGAGAAGGGGTACACTCATCCATTGCTGGTGGGAATGCAAACTTGTGCAACCACTCTGGAAAGCAGTGTGGAGGTTTCTCAGAAAATTCAGGATCAACCTACCCATGGACCCAGAAATACCACTCTTGGGAATATACCCAAGAGAGGCTGTATCATACAACAAAAGTATATGCTCTACTATGTTCATAGCAGCATTGTTTGTAATAGCCAAAACCTGGAAACAACCTAGATGCCCTTCAATTGACGAATGGATGAAGAAACTATGGAATATATACATATTAGAGTACTACTCAGCAGTAAAAAACAAGGACTTCTTGAAGTTTGCAGGCAAATAGATGGAAATTGAAAACACTATACTGAGTGAGGTAAGCAAGACCCAAAAAGAGGAACATGGGATGTACTCAGTCATATTTGGTTTCTAGCCATAAATAAAGGTCATTGAGCCCATAATTCGGGCTCTTAGAGAAAGCAAATGAGAAGGAGAACCCAAAGAAACACATATAGGCATCCTCCTGAATATTAACTTTTATCAGGCGATGAAAGGAGACAGAGACAGAGACACACATTGGAGCAACGGACTGAAATCTCAGGGTCCAAGTCATGAGCAGAAGGAGAGAGAACACGAGCAGGGAGCTCAGGACCACGAGGGGTGCACCCAAACCCTGAGGCAGTGGGGATTTTCTGTCGGGAACTCACCAATGCCAGCTGGCCTGGGTCTAAAAAAGCCTGGGTTAAAACCGGTCTCGCTGAACATAGCAGACAATGAGGACTACTGAGACCTCATTAACAATGGCAATGGGTTGTGGATCCTACTGCACCTATTGGCTTTGTAAGAGCTTAGATAGTTTGGATGCTCACCTTACTAGACTTGGATAGACGTGGGTAGTACTTGGACTTCCCACAGGGCAGGGAACCCTGATTGCTCTTTGGGCAATCAAGGAAGGGGGATTTGATTAGGGGAGGGGGAGGGAAGGCGGGGCAGTGGTGAGGAAGAGACAGAAATCTTTTATAAATAAATAAATAAAAAATGGAAAAAAAAGACTTAGGAAATAGGTAAGTGGATTTGGGGAAATTACAGGCCAGTTTCTATGTGATGAGTTTCAGTACCATCTAAGTGACATAGTGAAATACTGGCTCAATTTATTTTTTAACTGAAGTGGTGGTGGTGCCACATGCCTTTAATCCCAGCACTTGGGAGGCAGAGGTAGTCGGATCTCTGTGAGTACGAGGCCAGCCTGGCCCACAGAGCAAGTTTCAGGACAGGCTTTAAGCTACACAGAAAAACCCTAAGGAAAAAAATGAATTTAAAGAACAGCAAAATATTAGTATCCAGGCAAAACCTCAGTCTCCCTCTCCTTCTTTGTATCTGTACACTAGTGTCTATATGTGTGTGTTCTGTGCATACACATATGTGTGTGTTCTGTGCATACACATATGTGTGTTCTATGCATACATATGTGCATACATTTAGTGTACCTTCCATGCACTGATACTGGAAGTGGAGGCTGGGTGCTCTGATCTATCACTCTACACCTGATTCAGCTGAGAAAGCATCTTTCTCTGAACCTGGAGCTAGGCTGGCCATCTGCAGGCCTGAGAGATTTTGGGGTCTCCATTCTCTTCAGATTCAACAGTCCATGGGTTACAGTAACCTGCATAGGCACAATCACCTTTTGACAAGATTCTTGGATCTAACCTCAAACTTCTGTCTTTGAATGACAAGGACACTTAACTAACGAGTACTCGCTCAAGTACCCTACAACAGATGGGCACAGGCGATCAATTTCCTAGGTATAACCCCAGCAGCACAGTCATTAAGGGCAACATTGAATAAATGGGACCTATTGAAACTGAGAAGCTTCTGTAAAGCAAAGGACACAGTCACTAAGACAAAAAGGCAACCCACTGACTGGGAGAAGATCTTCACCAACCCCGCAATAGACAAAGGTCTGATCTCCAAAATACATAAGGAACTCAAGAAACTAGACTTTAAATTACTAATTAACCCAATTAAAAAATGGGGCACTGATCTGAAGAGAGAATTCTCAACAGAAGAACTACAAATGGCCAAGAGACACCTAAGGTTATGCTCAGCCTCCTTAGCGATCAGGGAAATGCAAATCAAAACAACATTGAGATATCATCTTACACCTGTCAGAATGGCTAAAAACAAAAACACCAATGATAGCCTTTGCTGGAGAGGCTGTGGAGAAAGGGGTATCCTCATCCATTGCTGGTGGGAATGCAAACTTGTACAACCACTTTGGAAAACAGTGTGGCGGTTTCTCAGGAAATTCGGGATCAACCTACCCATGGACCCAGCAATGCCCCTCTTGGGAATATACCCACGAGATGCCCGATCATATGACAAGGACATTTGTTAACTATGTTCATAGCAGCATTACTTATAATAGCCAGAACCTGGAAACAACCTAGATGCCCTTCAATGGAAGAATGGATGAAGAAATTGTGGAAGATAAACACATTAGAATACTACTCAGTGGTAAAAAACAATGACTGCGTGCATTTTGCATGCAAATGGATGGAAATAGAAAACACTATCCTGAGTGAGGTAACCCAGACCCAAAAAGATGAACATGGGATGTACTCACTCATAATTGTTTTCTAGAGATAAATAAAGAACCTTCATCTGACGTTGGATGGAGATAGAGACAGAGACCCACACTGGAGCACCGGACTGAGCTCCCAAGTTTCCAATGAGGAGCAGAAGGAGGGAGAATATGAGCAAAGAAGTCAGGACCACAAGGGGTGCACCCACCCACGGAGACAGTGGGGCTGACCCATTGGGAGCCCACCAAGGCCAGCTGGACTGTGACTGAAAAAGCATGGGACAAAACTGGACTCCTTGAATGTGGCGGACAATGAGGGCTGCTGAGAAGCCAAGGTCAATGGCACCGGGTTTTGATCCTACTTCATGTTCTGGCTTTGAGGGAGCCTATCCAGCCTGGATGTTCACCTTCCTAAACCAGGTTTGAGGGGGGAGGACTTTGAACATTCCACAGGGCAGGGAACCCTGACTACTCTTCCGTCTGGATATGGAGGAGGAAGAGGGAGGAAGGGGGAGGAGGTGGAGGAGGGCGAGGAGGGGGAGGAGGGGGAGGTAAATGGGAGGCGGGGAGGAGGCAGAAATTTCTTTCTTTCCAATAAAAAAAGGAGGATAGCTTACAAACGTTTGGTTGGATGTCCAATGGTTAAAGATCTAGTTATAATATTCTTATGGGAGACCTTGAGCTGCTAGGTAAAATTCTTACAAAAACAGTTTACAATAGAGAGCATAAAATAGCTGCATAACAGGCACTCAAGCAGGTAAAGTATAAATCAACAGATAAAGTATACAATAATCAACAAATACAGTATATAAATCATAATTAAGCTATGGCAAGCGTGTATATTAAATGTAAGACTTATTCTACAACAGTTTTATAAAAATTGCTGCTTATGGTTAAATCTTCTCAGTTTTGCTAGTTAAGATATTAAACTCTTAATTTATACCAGTAGCCGGTCTGATATGAAAGGTCAGGATAGATTCTGGATAATGGTTTAACAAAATATTGACTATGATCAAGGTTTCTTATACTAAACAGTAGATTCATTGATAATTTTAAAATTGATTCGTCGACAATTGCCTGTGCTAAATTCAAAGGCCAAAAACAATGGTCTTTTCCCAGATCATTGCTACAATTTATGAACCTGTATTTTGCTAATGTTATAGGAAAAAATCCCTTAAAGGATTTTATGCTAAATTTTACAAATGGCTCTTCCAATGGAGGAACAGCATATATGGCTAATAATAATAAAAATTATGGAGCATAACAAGGCTCCTTCAAAGCAACTCATAAAAGTTGCCAGCAGATCCTGATGCAAACGCATCTGGCTTGATTCACAAACATTCACAACACAGAGACATCCTCACTTACTAACAGCCTAGGACACCCAGAGATAACAAGAAATTGCAGTCTCGGCCGGGCTGTGGTGTGTGGGGGTCGGTGCATGCCTTAAATTTCTGCTCACACACAGATCTCTGTGAGCTCAAGGATGGCCTGATTTACAGAGTGAGTTTTAGGAAAGCCCAAGATACACAAAGAAACCCTTTCTTGATAAACAAAACAGCAAAAAAAAAGAAAGAAAGAAAGAAAGAAAGAAAGAAAGAAAGAAAAAAAAAAAAAAAGAAAAAAGAAGAAGAAAGAAAAAAGAAAAAAATTGCAGTCTCTTCCAACTCTGTCATACATTGGCACTTAAAGAGCTCTCGGGCTGAACTGGAGACCAGGGTGTCATTTATGACTGGGAAGCCAGAAACCTTAGGGGGTTCACAGGAGGACTGACTGCAGCACTTGATTCCTCAACCCTGCTAAAGGCTGTAATATGGGCTTTGGCAGAGCACTACTCCCCTTTCTCTATTATTACTGCTATACAAGGAAAAGGATTTGGGGGAAGGTGGGAGTGATGTGCAGTGCTGGTAATGTAATCTCACTGACAACTTCCGCACTCCTTGTCACTTCCCGACTTTATCAAATCAACTATCGTGAATCTTTGGTATGGGTTGGCCCTTTAGGAACTCAGAGAAACAAGACAGGCCTACTGCATCCCAGAAACCTCCCAGTTCCTGAGCCCTAGACCTGGAAGTCTCAAAGCCATCACATCCAGAAATCTTTCCAGTCCCTGCTAGTGGTGAACTCACTTTGTCTTCCTCCCTCTGGCTTCTCCACGATCTCCATTCTCTAGAAAACATGTCTAGAAGAGAGTCTTATAGTCACCGAGAGAGTGTGTCTTGAGGGCAGTTGGCATTTCTAGGACACGAGTGACATCACAAAAGTCTGAGAGCTCTCTGGGATACCATAGAATTTCCAGAGAAGGGACTGCTGATGTCGTGAGGCATGGCCTTTACATACTTGCTAAATTTCTCCCCGAACTGACCGACCGACCGACCGACTGGAACCTGAGGTTTCCTTTCAAGGAGTCTCTTCTGAGACACAGAGGGAGCCATTCAGGATCTCCTCCTGCCAAAACCAGAAATTTCTCTCTGCTTCATTAAAAGCTTTTCAAAACTTCCTTCACCGAATGACCGACCCTTCCTCCCACTCCTGAACAGATATTCATCCTCAGTAATATCACAAATTAGGCCAGGAGGACAGGGACGATGAGGGTTGAGTCCTCTGAAGTGAACAAGCACTTAGGGAAGGCTAAACTTAAGGGAACTTGACTCTGAGTGGCAAGAGATGAATAGCTGCTGCCAAGGCACAGATACAGGCATCGGGCTGAGGCACCAACTGGGCGGCTCTCGGTAACCTCCTGCATCATCAGAGCTGTGTGGGAAACTCAGCCCAAAGGAGGGGCCGTGTTCAAAGGGAGAGGGAATTTTCTAGGACAGCACTGTTTTCTTTTTCATGTTTTTTTTAACTCAGACAAAACTTCACCCAAAGTATGTTACAGGGTTGGAGGTCATTAAGTTACATAGTTAGTCTAATGCTGTTGGGCTGAGATAGAGTATAAGGTTGATGGGGAGTTATTTTTGAGAAGATTGTGTGCTAGCTTCTCATTAAGTCTCATTCTAAACTGGTCAAGTTTAAAATGAACTCCTTAAAATGCAATCTCTATGGCTAGGAATACACAGTTATCATTTCTTGCCATATGTAAGACCACAGCAGCTCTGGAGATGTCACTGTGAGGATGCTGCACTTCTGAATTATCTTTCCCCAGTCTACTTTCTTAGGATGCAGTCTCATTTTTTTCTTTCTTTTTTTAAACTGCTTATGACTGTAGTTGCAGTCTCATTATATATATATATATATATATATATATATATATATATATATATATATATATATATCATATCATATGCCTCGACCTGACGGGTCGACTAGTTGGCTCTCTGTGCACTCTCTCTTTTCACTAAACTTGAAGCGGGTCGACCAGTTATCCGATAAACTGTTTGGCCTTTAAACGATAAGTACCGGAACCATCTCGGGGTGAGTGAGTTTCTGACCCGCGGCTGCAGCCTGGTTCAAGGAACTATTTCCTGCAGGGCCTATACCCCTGCATACTGCCCAACCCTCCTACCTCACCCAGTGTCCATCCAGAACCATCCACACGTCTCTCTCCCTGCCATCTCTGTGCAAATAACATCACCCAGCTCAGCCTGTCTGGGCGCTGGTGCTAAATCCGGAGGGCAGCCTGGTGGGCTCGTATTCCTTTGTCCTCAGTAGCCTGCCTGCAGCAAGCAGGGTAGGTGCTTTGTTTAGGAGCTACCCAACCAGCAAGGAGAGCTGATCTCGGCACCAGGAGAACCATCTCAGGATTAGTTTCTGACCCGCCGCTGCAGCCCGGGTCAAGGAACTATTTCCTGCAGGGCCTATACCCGCTGCATACTTCCCCCCTCCTACCTCACCCAGCGTCCATCCAGAACCATCCCCCACTTCTCTCTCCCTGCCATCTCTGGGCAAAAAACATCACTCAGATCAGACTGTCTGGGTGCTGGGGCAGAATCCGGAGGGTAGCCGGACGGGCGGGAATTCTTTGTCAAAATAGCCTGCCTGCAGCAAGCAGGGTAGGAGCTTTGTTTACGAGCTACCCAACCAGCCAGGGAGACCTCATCTAGGCACCAAGAGAACCATCACTGGGGCACCTAGAGAGCCATCACGTGAGAGCGCCATCACTGGGAAGGTACTTCAGTGGGCAAGGAGACCTGATCCTGTAAAGGAAGATCTTTAGGGGAGCATTCAGAGGAAGAGATCTGCAGGTGCCAATGCAAGAATTCACCCAACAATCTGAAAAAAAACATGAAACTACCAGAACCCAGCGATGCCACAACAGGAGGACATGAACACCTTAATCAAGAAGAAGTAGAAAAAATGGAATCTATGAAAGTGATTGACATGCTTAACCAGCATGTAAAAAACTCCCTTATGGAAATGGATGAGAAGTATAACAGAAAGTTTGAAGAATTGAATAAATCAGGGAATGATACCCTAGGAAACCAAAGAAAAACAATCAAACAGATAATGGAAACAGTTCAAGACCTGAAAACTGAAATAGAGACAAGGAAGAAAACACAAACAGAGGGCCGACTGGACATAGAGAACCTAGGTAAACGAATAGAAGCTACAGAAACAAGTATAACCAACAGAATAGAAGAGATTGAAGAAAGAATCTCAGATGCTGAAGATACCATAGAGAAAATAAAGGCACTGATCAAAGAAAACAGCAAATCCAACATGCTCTTGTCACAAAACATTCAGGAAATCTGGGACACAATAAAAAGACCAAACCTAAGAACAATTGGAGGCTGGATCAAAAAGAACATCCCCTCGCCACATAATAATCAAAACACAAAGCATACAGAATAAAAGAAAGAATATT